>JAMWET010006520.1:190000-421733 GCA_024036415.1 Prochilodus magdalenae
CTCACAGGAATGAAACTTGGTGGGTAGGTTTGACATCATGTGACGTAGGCAAGGACGGGCTTATCACTGTACCTGACTGACCCAACATGCAGACAGTCAGTCAGCAGTTATTTCCTCCGTGAGTCATCCTATTTTTGCAACACCATTGGCAGACGACTGCACCATGCAGGACTACATGTACGCAGACCACTACAACAGCTGTCCTTAACACCAAGTCACCAAAGACTGCAATGGTGTCGTGTCAGACTGTCATGGAGTGACCGGAGTGGCAGGGGGTCATCTTCAGTGATGAGTCCCGCTTTAGTCTTGGTGGAGACGACCAACGAATCCATGTGTGGAGGCACTGTGGTCAGATGAACGGCTTGTTGTCACGCGTCCAGAAGGCCTAGTTTCACTCCACCTCCACCTCTACCGCACCATCTGCAGGAACTGTGTGAGGATTTTTAAGCTGCATGGGATGGATTATCACAGGACACCATTAGGAACCTCTACAACTCCATGCCGAGACGTCTGGCATGTTGCGTTAGCAAACATACGGCGTAGCACCATACTGAGAGACACTACTTCTGCATGTGTAGCTCAATAAATATTGATCATATCAGTCAAAATGTATAATCATTTATTGTTCCTTTATCTTCCTTCCCAACAGCACTGCAATCTGACACCAGGATGACACCCGGTTTTGTAAAGAAAGTCTCTACAGTCAATCATTTTACCCCAAACCACCTTAAATTCCTGTTTACATCTGCACAGCTGACTTAGACAGACATTTCTGACAAACTGGTGGAATTCCCCTTTAAACTCCTCAGGCGTCAGCAGATTAGTTTAGAAATTGATGACTGGTGAAGCTGCCCTGTAAGACTCCTGATGATGGCTTCTCCTCAGTCTTGAGAAACACCAGGAGAACCGTGTTCATTCATCTCTCTCTCCTCTGTTTACTAGCTCGTGCTCACAGTCGTGCAGATATTGATTCCATCTAGAGGCGCGCGCTGACATCTCGTGGCGAACCGCAGCACGTGCATCGCGTGCAGTAGTGGTTTGTGCTCACGCGTCTGCTCGTGTCCCCGCTGAATTGATCTCCCTCCGCCATCTGTCACAGAGAGCAACACACACTCCTCTCTACACACGCGTTCAGCTCAAACTGGGACTTTTCATCATGGCCGCTTCTCCTTCGAGAAACACTCATCACCACAGGCACGCGATTCGATCAGACATCCATCGGTGTTTCCTCAAAAACCAACCAACCAAACATACACACAAACAAACAAACTGTGAGAATACATATACAACAACGGCTTTTACTGCTATGATGTCTCAGTTCAAATATCTCTGACCTCACAGCGATTCGAGTCGGTTACAGTTTTCTAGGAAACGGTTCAGTGAATCATGAAGTGTCAGACTGCACGATGACTCAATACAACCCGGTTATCCTGATATAATTCAATAAGGACAAAACACTGGCGGATGAGGCCAGTAAATATCTGACGTCACGACTATTTGATTCGATTAGAGTTCTATTCGATTATTCTGATAAGATACAGAGCTAATTGTGAAAAAATACACTGAATCAGAAATGGGACATCACAACGATTTAATTTAACCACAATATCTTGAAAACGATTCATGAATCATGAAGGTTCCGATTATTCTGATTTGATTCGGGAATATTTCTGAAAATACATTCAGTGCACAAATGTGACTGGAGGAAAAGGCCTGTAAATCTCTAACATCACCACTAACTGATTCAACTACAGTTCTCTTGGAAACGACTCAGTGAATCACTCAGACTGCATTATGATTCAGTTTGACTAATATTTTAACAAGATTTATTTATTGCTAATAATAAACTGAATGCACAAATTCAAGACGAAGCCTGTAAATATTTGATGACACAACTATTCGATTTGAATACAGCTCTCTATGAAACGATGCAGTAAATCATGAAGTCTCAGGCTGCACCACGAGTCAGTGAAAATTAACCCATATTGTTTAGTTGATTTAAAATTACATTTTAGCAACATATTCCAACCCAGTGTCACTGCTATATTTAAAATTGTCCACAATCTAAAACTATCCAGCCTACAGCGTCCTGTGGGCAGGGTCTCGTGACCACTGATGAAGGACTAGAGGATGACCAACTCTCCACTTTGCAGCAGCAGACGAGCTATCGCCTCTGGCTGTACATCTACAAGGTGGACCAGCAAGGTAGGATTGTCTGATAGAGTGGACAGTGAGCACTGCTGCATCTGATCCACTCACACCAGCACCACACACACTAACACACCTCCACCACGTCAGTGTCACTACAGTGCTGAGAATGATCCACCACCCACACAATACCTGCTTTGTGGTGGTCCACACCATTGAAGAACAGGGTAATGAAGTATACAGAGAAATAGGTGGACTACAGTCTGTAACTGTATAATTACAGAGTGTCATATATGGTCAGTGAAGCTGATAACGTGGACATTTTCAGCGAGACTGATGTCCTGCCGCTAGATGGCAGTGTGTCTTCATTATTGTGCTAAACAGGAACGTAAACAAAGTGAACTTAGGTGCTTTTAAAGCTTATTATACCACCTATTATATCACATTAAAGAAGAACATATTTTATATATTAGAGATTTACAAAAAGGAAAAAATGAAGATTCCTCTTCCGAAATAATATCAACACTATCAAAATACTGTTCTCCTGCAAGAGTAGGCCAGTAATTTCACTGAGTGGGGGCATCTAAGTAGCTCGCTAGAAAGGACGTCCAGAAGTTATACTTCGAGAACTGAAACACAGGAAGCAATCTGGCAACCCAGCGAATCCACTCCAATATCTATCTCTCTCTCTCTCTCTCTCTCTCTCCTGCACGTGGTCCGTACGGAAGCTCGGTGGTGCTGCGGTTGTTTGAGGCGGAAAAATGCGTTTCGAAATGTGGCTCGCCGGGGTAACGTGAGGACACTTAACGGGTAACTTAAGGCAGGCTCTGATTGTTAACTTTTTTTACAACCTAGAAAACGACAACATACATATATTTTAAAGCTTTTAAAGCTCATTATACCATAAATTATTATATCACTTTGAAGAAGAGCGTATTTTAGATATTAGAAATTTACAAACAGGAAAAGAATGATATATATAAGGTGGAACGGGGTAATTCGACCAAGACGCTGTAGATGACTACACCAGTCAGCTCTAGCTTGTTCTCGGGTTGGTTTATACTTTAAAGAAGCTGCTTAATTCGCCTTCCTGGCTGCTTTTTAATATGAAAACCTCCTGTGTGTGCAGACTCTGGTGCACTCTGCCGTGGCCTACTTTTTCTGGGTTTGTTTTTCCGCCTCACGCACGTATAGAGCCTAGGCGTTGTCTCTGCCCGCTGTTGCCATGGCAACGTTAGGCGCAAGGCGTGCAGACGAACTCATGCGCCTGCGCGCGATCGCACGATGGAGTGACGCGAGCGCGTCTACTTCTGCCAAAGAACGTGCAATGAGGAGAAGTGCCACTCACTAATGTCTTATGGTTTTGTTAAGTACTAGAGGAACCAACCATTCAGCACTCTGCTGATTTAGTGCCAATCAGTCATCACCCAGTAGCAGTAACGCCAACTGATCAGCACTTAGTATCTGTAACGCCAACCGTCAGTAGCTGTAACGCTAGCAGTCAGTACTCAGTAGCAGTAATGCCAAACAATCAGCACTCTGTAGCAGTAACCCTAGCCAGTCAGTACTCAGTAGTGGTAATGCCAAACAATCGGCACTCTGTAGCAGTAACCCTAGCCAGTCAGTACTTAGTAGCAGTAATGCCAACCAGTCAGCACTCAGCAGTGGTAATGCCAACAAATCAGCACTCATTAGGAGTTAATTTAACCAATAAGAGCTTATTAGCTGTAATCAACACTCAATAGCATTAATAAACCAATCAGCACTCTGTAGCAGTAACACTTGCCAGTCAGTACTCAGTAGCAGTAATGCCAACCAATCAGAACTCAGTAGTGATAATGCTAACTAAGTGGTACTCAGTAGCAGTAATTTCAACCAGTCAGCACTCAGTAGCAGTAATACCAACAAATCAGCACTCAGTAACATTAATGCCAACAAATCTGCACTCAGTAGCAGTAATGCCCAAAAGTCAGCCCTTAATAGCAGTAATGCTAACCAAATCAGCACCCAGTAGCAGTAATGCCAAACAAACAGCATTCAGAAGAAGTAGTGCCAACAAATCAGCACTCAGTAACAGAAATACTAACCAGTCAGCACTTAGTAACAGTAATACTATCCAATCAGCACTCTGTAGGTGTAATTCCAACCAGTCAACACACAGTAGCAGTAATGCCAACAAGTCAGCACCCAAAAGCAGTAATGTTAACAGACCATAACTCAGTAGCAGTAATACTAACCAACTAAACACTCAGTAGCAGTAATACCAAACAATCAGCACTGACATGCAGTTATACCAACCAATCAGCACTCATTAGCATTAATGCTAGCGTCCTGCTGCTGCAAAAAAAAATTCAGTTGAAAAAGAGAAAACTTAGGGCCATGTTCTTTTTGCATGTTTAGCGAAATGCATCATTGTACTTTCAAAAACGAAGGAACATTCGGGACAGGAAGATAAAAACTATTTTAATATGACGTTTTAGCCGTTTTACTCTATTCACCCCTATTCATTGAGAGCTCGCTCGCGGCCGCCCTCTTCCGTTTCCCAAAGATATAACGGTAGAAATAGGAAGAGGATAGGCTCCTGACGGCTCCTTTCTTGCTCTGCCCGATCGGTGACTCTGAGCTCCGCGTGACTCTGGGAAAAAAAACAGAAAGAAAGGGCTTTGCGCTCGATCGCTCTGCGATCGTCCGCGCGTCCTGGCCCTCGCCTCACAATGAATGGCCGTTTCTAGCGAGAAAGTGAGGGAGCGCGAGCGTGTCGTCGGACGCGTCCATCGAAACGCTTCGTAACGGCTCTTGAGCGAAGCGAAGCGGGTGAGTATTGTTAATGTTTATACTGCTTCTCGGTTGTCTTCTATAACGGACTCTGTAACGGAAAGCGAGGATGAGGAGGCGGGGGTGGTTGGGGGGGTCGCGTGAGGTTGCGGGGTAGTAGAACGAGCACGTCTCGCGCTTCTTTTTTTCCCCTGTGGTGTGGATTTGTTTTTATGTGCCTGTTTTTTTTTTTATTCTGCGGATTTTGTGGACGTTTTTCCTGGAGGTGGGGGATGGGCGCAGACGAGCGGTACCGACACACACAAAAAAAGAAAGTTTAACCACTTCACGGTCCTCTGGCGGCGTCACTGGCTACGCCGAGTCTAAACATTTGTTGTTATTTTTGTTTAGACGGGAAATGCTAAAAGCAGCTAACGCTAATGCTAGCAAAGTTGCGGAAAACAGTTGGCGTGTTTTATTGTAAATGTTTAATCGGTACTTCAGCGGTAAATGTCTGCCGAAATTCCCCCCTCCACACCTCCTCCCTCCCCCCTTTACTGTCTGCATTGGTTCAGTCCGGCTCGCCCCCCAGTTCCTGCGTTTGTCCCGGGATGACCTGTTGATGTCTGTGAAATAAGACAAGGTGGGCTTTTCTGAATTCTTTTTTTTAAGGTGTGAAATTGGGTTGGGAGTTGTGTTAGATTTCAGAAAACGCGACCGAGACGGTAAAAAAAATAAAGATAGATTAGGAGAGGAGAAAAAAAATAAGATCCAGTCATCTTAAGCCTCATAGCCCCCCTCCCCTTTCTAGCGCTTGGCTTTGCCGCTTGAACCGCATGGACGATGGGCGGCCAGACCCCCCCTCTAAATCTCGGCGGTGCTAGCTAGCTGTGGCTAACGGGCCGCTGCTTGTTCGAATTGCCCCGTTCCACCTTAAATGCTGCAGCAACCTTTTGCACCATTTAAGGTGGAACGGGAACATTCGATCAAGAAGCTGACTTCAGCTTCGTTTTCGTTTCTCCTTCGTGCCGCATTTCTCCCAGCAGCTTTGTGCCCCCCTCCGTGCCAAGCGGAGGGACCTCCCCCTTCTCCCCCCAGCGCGAGAAGCTAGCTCCGGTCGAGGAGTTTACTTTCACTGGCGCTTCCAGCAGCATGGCGTGCTTGCTGTTTGCTTTGCTCCACTGATGCCCACTGTAGTCATGAAATGAATGCAATGCAATGCAGTGCTACGTGAGGGGGTGGAAGAGGGGGGCGGCTTACAAAAGCGCATTATCTCCTGTAATATCATCAGAAATGCTGCTGTTCTGATGCCCGTCACGTTGAATGGAGCTGTAACCTGGGCTTGCATCTCAGGCTCCAGCTCCTTTATTGCTCTTCTCTGGTGGTCTGGGAGTGACTGAGTTCTATGGAGTGAAACTTTGAAATTCTCCATGTTGTTGAGCCCAGGACGACCCCTTCTCTCTCTCTCACTCTCTCCTCCCCCTCTCCAGAGTAGAGAAAAAAAGTTCTTAAATAAACCCTGGGCCTCTGTGTGTATGTGTGTGTGTGTGTGCTATGGCTCTGGCCAACTGTAAACAAGCCGTTTTGTCTGGTGTGTGTGTGTGTGTGTGTGTGTGTGTGTAAGAGTGAGAGAGAGAGAGACATGGATTGTGTGCGTGCTCATGTGTGTGTGCACTCCTCAGACAAAGAGGGCACTTCTTTTTACCAGCCCTATGAAGCCCCAGTGCCGCCGACTGAGGAGGCTTGATTTAGGATGTTTCGCTTTATCGAAGTGCTGTTAACTTCCTCTGTCTTTTCTGCTGTTTTTCTTCATACCTTCTGCTTTGAAGCATGAAATCAAAAGCTTTCCAAACTTTCCGACTCCTACCAGCATGACTCGGTCAGGTGAGGATGATGTGTTCTGTCCTGTGTTGGCGGCATCCCACGAATGAGTTGGAACATAAGCACACAAGTTAGGTCTTTACTTTAGCTAGTTGAGCACAATGCTTTCTACATGCCCCATGGTATCAGGTTTATGTTAAAAGTGCCATAGAATGTATTTATGCAGTTTCAGCAGCTCACATAGCTCTCTTTAACATCTGCCTAGAAGGTGTATGGTGAAATGTCCTTAGATGCACCCATATGCATCCCTATAAGACTGAAGCAAGCTGTTTCTTCTTTTTGGCAAGCTCATGAATAATCTAATTAGCTCTGCTCCGATTGGCTGGTTTATAGCAAGACAGCACAATGATTACACAGAATCACCATGTGTAAATAGAGTAAATAAAGTGAGCCTCTGTGAATAAGCTCCGCCCTCATACTGTTTAGTTAGCTATGCTAGTTACTTGGAGCTAATTCTAGTAGCTAACATTACCTATACTATCTTCTGACTTTCCATCTGGACATCAACACAAAGTAGATTAAAGTAGTTCCTCACTATGAAATTCTCAGTTTATGATCTGTTTCTGCTGCCAAACACGGATACAATCATACAGCATTGCTGCTACTTACAAGCTACGGTTGAGGTTGTGATGCTAATAAAGGTGGAACTTCTCCTTTATTTGATCTCTTCAGGGCAAGAACTGAGCTGAGCTGCTCCATACTGTTCAAGAGTTTGAGAAGCTGTCCAGAGTGAGATGTGCAGAATGCAGGATTAAAGATATGTGTTTAAAAAAAAAAAAAAGAAAGAAAAGAAAAACTTGTATATGCAAAACACTGTTAAAAAAAAAAAAAAAGTTCGACCAATTTACATTATCTCCTTCAGCATACTGCAGATGCCAATGGTGCTGGCAGTAACTGGCTCATGGAGGGCATCACTGTTCAGTGAATGTCTGCAGCGAATGAGCATAAGGGTATTGTAAACATATACCAGACAGAAAGCTCCTTTCCAGAAAGGAAACACACTATTTATTTTGGTTTTATGTGTTTATGTAGTAGGCATTCTGACTTAAACTAGCATTTATTGTTATTCACTGCGTTGTATAACGGCTTGCAGTCCACGCTGAACCCCTCAGCCCCATGGCTCTGATACAATTCTCAGTCTTGTAACACTCCTATGTTTTCTGACCTGTTGGCATTCTCTGTCTGCAGTACCGAGCAGGCATTATTGAACATTGCATCAAATATATCCGTGGTGCTAACTAGCAATAATGATATAACTGTGATAAAACTTCATCCAGATAGTGAAAAAGAAACTACCCAATGCACTTAGTGTTTCAAGATTTACTCCCACCTCCAAAATACATGAGCAGAAAGGGGGTTTCCGTGAGTCTTTAACCCTGGAAATCTCAGTGTAGATAGTACTACAGGACAGGAGAGTAAGAAAGCTTCTAACACATGTAGTATCAATTAAATATTGGCTGTCCCGTTTATTGAAGCACACGTTGAATCGCCCTAGAAATCATGAGTAAATCATCAACATGAGTACGGCGCATGAAATGTTTGTGTTTATTTTTTTTTTTTAATCACACCATTATTTAATGTCTAATGTAATGCAGTGTAATCAGAGATACACTGCTCATGGTCTACAGGTATCCCTTAGGCTGCCACTTTGGACATACTTTAAGGCCAAATGTTTGCATGCCCTGATATACTGAAAATGGAAAAACTTGCACATGTATTGTCAGGTCTCTGCGTATGCAAGCTCAGCAGCTCGTAGCGCTAGTTTAATGCGTGCCTAAGCGTTGCCATAGCAACTGCATATTATTCCGTCTGTATGTGATGTGGTGATGACCAACATTCGTATGCTAAAATCTTAAGTTTTAAATTTAAGACGGTCTGTTGCCTAAGGCTTTGTGAAATGTAATTAAACGCAGCTTCAGACTGATTATAGGCTCCCAGTCACCCTGAAACTATCAGGTCTATTAAAACTGAGAATCTGTGCTGGTGTAGAAGCCGAGGTGGGTGGAGACCTGGCTGGTTCCACTGACTCAGTTGCATTTGATGGGCTTGTTCTTTCTTGAGTACTTCCACAGTGAGTACTTTTCCCTCAGTTCCGTTTTCATCATTCCAACATAGTTCCTTATTCCCTTTTTTGGGGGTTAATTTCGTTGTGCTGTGTTGGATCAGCTCCTAGGCTGCTTTACTGTTGCTCACACCTCTCATTTTGGATCCAGCATGAGCAAACTAGAGTCCCAACAATCCTCAGTTCTCTTGTAGTGTATGGAGGTGCTTTGTGCTTCTTGTACTTCTGTTCATGTTGTTGGTTGTTGTTTATGTTGTTTAAAAACTTAGACTGCGGATAGCTACCTGAACCTAACCTGGCAGGTTAGATCTGCAGGAATATATATACACACTCTTCAAAGTAATTGTTCTTCAAGGCTCTTAAGTAAAGGAAATGGCTCTTTATAGAGCCATGGAGACGTTCATGCCTCTTTGCGTAGTGAAATGGTTCCCCAGAATGATTGAGAACCAATGGTGCTACATAGGAACATTTTTAAAAGAATGTTATATGTAGAACCATATGCAACTCTTTCTTCATCAGTCTGAAAACCCATTGCACCACACGAAGAACTGTTTAATCATGAAATAGGTCTGTATAAAACTCGTGGTTCTAATTAGAAATATTCACTTTACTGAGAAATCCTTAAAAAAACAAATGGAGTGCAAAGAGAAGCGTACCCTAATTTTTTCACAGTGGTGGTGATGGGAACCAGGCGTCGCAGTTTCCACTCACTTAAAAATAAAAGTGCCAGCAGAGCCAAATTTTGGCTCCCTAGAGCAGTGTTTCTCAAACCTGGTCCTGGAGGAGCCTTTGCTGCACGTTTTGGTGGACTCCCTGCTTTAACGCCGCTTCCCTGAAACTCTGAAAGAGCTTGTTAATGAGTTAAATCGGGTGTTTCAAAGCAGGAAATGCACTTAAATGTGCTAGATAGTGATCCTCCAGGTCCAGGATAGGGAAACACAGACCTAATGACTTTTAGGGAAGTTTTATAATGAGATGCGTTAATGTGAAATAATCTTTAGAAAATTTAAAGAGCTTCTACATAATGTAAAGACTGTAGAAGAAACTTTGTTAGTGGAAACACTATGTGAAGGCTCCTTTAACCTTTACAGTGTTTTCACCATTATTTTAAACTGTCTTAAAGTATTAGTAGTATGACTCACCCACAAAAGTTTTTTTTAAAAAGAAAACTGAGGTTGTTTTATGGCATTATTTAAAATCCTTTTTTTTTTTTAAAAAGAGTTTCCAGCACAAATAGTGTAAATTGTATTTACCGTCTCGCCAGTGTACCTGCACGTCTTCATGTATATGTAATACTGATGATAAAATGGTGAAAAATATGAACTTTGGAGGCTGTTTTGCCTCTCAACACACCACGTATCTTTCCACCATAAATGGATTTTTAACAATCCGTTTTTAAGAAAAACATCAGGAAGCATGTTTAAAATCGTTTACCGTAGTAATCGGTGAGGGGGCTTTTAGAGGTGGACGTCTGGTTCCATTCACCACCACTGTGAATAATGTTGACTCAGTATGTTTTTCAGAGTGTTTAATACAAAACCATTCTGAATGACTCCTCTGTCATGTTGATACATCATGATGATTGGTGATTCTATACATCAGTACCAAACAACTGAATTTACATACAAAAGCGATGTTTTTTTTAACGAATGGTTTAGTTCTGGTGAGCCACTCCTTCTGTTTGTCATAGGGGCGCTTTGTGCTGTGTTCTCAAATTGTTACAGCCTCGACTAGCATTGCATTGTGGGACTGTATGTATGTATGTATGTATGTATGTATGTATGTATGTATGTATGTATGTATGTATGTATGTATGTATGTATGTATGTATGTATGTATGTATGTATGCACAGATTACGTGACTAGTTACATGTAGGTCAGCATAATATTGTTTCAGCATTCAGTCATTGCAATAAGCATGTGCGATATTTCTATTGCAGGATATGCGATGTGCAATACTCCTATCTTTGTGCAGGATCATGCAATGTCAAGTAAGACAAATTAAATGATACGCATCATGCTACAGCTTTTTTGCTGCTGGATACAAAGAAGTTTTGAATAAAACTTTTCAGATACACAGAGTAGAGTAGTCACGGCTCTCACCTACTTCTGTGTTCGCACTAAAACCGATTACAGAGCATTAAAGTTCCAGAAAACATTCACACTGAGAGAAAGTCTTTACAAAGATTTCTCATGTTAGCATTTTATTTCAGAATGAAAAGCAAGAGAATGAAATTCCAATGGTTTCTAACAAACTTGGCTTCCTTTTATTTCAGATACCTGAAGTTTTGCTGCATTCCTGTACTCTCTTTATAAAAGATTGTTCTTTACATACAGACATTTTTATCCTCAGATTGTGGTTTGGGCGGTGCAATTAAGGAAATTGTCAGTGTGTGGGGGAACTCAACACAATGTTAGCTGCTTGTACTTCTACAGAAGTGCTTATTTTAAAGGCCCATATAGTGGAAAACTAAATGTCCTTTTTTTTTTTTTTTTTTTTTTTCTTTTTTTCTTTTTTGGAAGTAATAGTTAAAGCTTTAACATCTACCATCCATTCCATACAGTATATTGAAATTGAGCTGTGAAAACAGCCCTCTTTGAATTCAGTCTCCAGTCACGGCAACCAACTCGATTACATACATCAGCCTGTTGATCCTGCTTTCACACTGAACAGGGACAATTTACTGCTGCGCGATCAAGCATGTTATTTTCAGTGGGATGCTCTGCGAAGTTTGCTGCGGCCAGTATTAGATGTAGCGCAGCACACGTTGGCAGAGTCTCTATACAGCTAAGAGGTCAACAGTAGGCATATCTTGTAGTTCCTGTTACTTCCTGAAAGACAAGTTTTATTGGAGAGCATCTCTTATTGTCACGTCCAACATGGTGGTGGTGTAGTGTGTGTTGTGCAGGTGTGAGTGGATCAGACACAGCAGTGCTGCTGGAGTGTTTAAACACTGTGTCCACTCACTGTCCACTCTATGAGACGCTGATACCTTGCTGGTCCACAGGACTTCCCACAGGATGCTGACACGGAGGTGTCCAGCAGCGACACGGAGGTGTCCAGCAGCAATGCTGCGTCTGATCCACCACCCACATAATACCTGCTCTGTGCTGGTCCTGTAGAGTTCTGACCATTGAAGAACAGGGTAATAAAGTATACATAGAAACAGATGGACTACAGTCTCTACCGGTAGAACCACAGAGTGCTCCTATATAGTCAGTGGAGCTGAGAAGATGGCTGTTGAGTGTAGATACAAGGCAGTGTACCTAATGAAGTGGCCAGTGTGTGTATATAATTGGTAGTAGCAACCATGTTTAGCAACCTTGTTTAATAGATTAACTTGCAGTGTGTACATGTAAGTACCCAGCAGCTTTAGCAACAATGGAGCTGGATGTTGTAAATATCCAAATTTCTCAAGTCATTTGCCTCGTATGTGCATCTTGTTCACTGGTGCTGCATCCCTGGGCTGCAGACTCTGCTGGAGTTCAGTAAATGATAAACTGTTGGTCAAAGACATCGGTATCTCCATTACCGATATAGATGCTGCATTTCAGTGTTGCTCCCATGGTACGGTAACACTAGTAAATTTTAATTTTTTGGGTGTTCAAAATTACATGCAAAAAATACAGTAAAATTGTAGGCTAGGCTTTTTTTAATGAAGTAATACATTTATTTTAGTAAAAATGTAGGCTTTGTTACTGAGGCATGCAACAGAATTAGTGTGTTAAAGACAGAACAGGGAGGTGAAAGAGTGGTCTGTTGCTCTGTTCTGAGGTGGGAAAGTGCTTCATTCCTTTAGAAGCCTTAAGCCATATTAGGTACATTATGATCCTTTCATTGTGTGCTTTTCAGTTTTGTGTGTGTGTGCGTGTGTATGTGTATGAGAGAGAGAGAAAGGAGCACAGCTGTGGTCTCAAATGAAGAGTTTCCTCATAGTGTCATATTAAACAGGGCTGACAGCATCTACAGTGTCAGACAAAGCGCAGTGTTTGTACACATTCATGTTCAACTGTGACCTCAATCACTGTGAGGCTAAATCTCTGTACAGAGCTCAGATAAAGCGCCATTTTCTCTCTCTCTCTCCCTCCCTCTCCCTCTCTCCACTGGATCTCAATCACGTTTACATTAACTCTTCCTCCTACCATCCCAGTTCCACAGAAGTTGCATTTGCCCGCCCGCGCTTTTCTGATGTAACTTTACTTCAGTGGCCTTGGCCATTGTCTTAAAAGACGGGCCTATTGAACACAGCGTTTTTGTCTTTGTGACTGTATATGGATGTTCTTTTGTCCCACTTTTAATGATAAAGCTTCCTGTGGTTGGCTTGCAGTATTAAAGACGAAGGGTTCTTAGGACTGATCCTATAAAAGAACCCCTTTTTGTTCCCTGAAGAACTTTTTTTTTTAAAGGGCCTATATTGTTCCTTATATCGTTAGTATGTTTATGTACCACAAACAGTGGTCATGACTTATTCCGCCTCTCTTAATCACCTATGCTCCGTCATTGTGCAGTCAACAAGCAGACACTGTTTATAACTTCAGTGTGAATGGGTGTGGCTAAAACAGTCTTGGCTGAATAGGTGGATATGCAGTGTGTACACTGTTGTCACATTATTATGGCCACAAGCTAATATCCAGAGTCGCCGCCGTGTGCATCACGGACAGCAGCTAGACGGGTTGGCAGTGACTCATTAAGGTCCTGGTAGTTTGTCACGGGTAATTAATATCAACATCCTGGCCTTTGCCATAATGACTGGTATTGACCAATCAAAGTGTTGTTCACTGGGTACAGGGGCTGATGTATGGTACTTTGGAGCTGTGGTTGGTGTATTGCTAATATTAAAGAGCCCATATAATTAGTTTTCTTGCTTTGTAGACACGAGTTGTTCAGAATTCATCTAAAATGATTGATATTATTCTTTTTACTATTATTATTCACCTGTCAGCCATCGGCTTTGTGTCTTTCATGAGCTGTTGAATATTGCAAATATGACTGGCTGATTCTAGCCCTAAACTTAAGACCGGGTAATAAATATATAATTATTTATTTATTTATTTATTTATTTATTGCTTTGCGTTGATGACAGTGTGATCAAGGTAAGTTAATACTGGACTAGTTTATACAAACACCACAGAAATCTATAGATTATCAACTACTAAATAATCATAGTCAGGTTCCACCTGAATTCACGCATTCCGAGGCTGATAAATATTGAAAGTGGTTGGATCTGATCAGAAGTTATTTTCTTATAGGAAGTCGTTAACTGTCTTTCTCTCTCTTTTGCTTCTCTCCTGGCATTGTTCTCAGATTTCTGCGGTGGTGCTGGCCATAGCGCCATGGCTCAGACCCTTCAGATGGCGATCCCAAACTTCGGCAACAACATCCTGGAGTGTCTGAATGAGCAGCGGCTGCAGGGCCTGTACTGCGATGTCTCCGTGGTGGTGAAGGGCCATACCTTTAAAGCCCACCGCGCCGTGCTGGCCGCCAGCAGCTCCTACTTCCGCGACCTCTTTAACAGCAGCGCTGGCAGCAAGACGCCAACGGTGGTGGAGCTGCCTCCGGCTGTGCAGCCGCAAAGCTTCCAGCAGATCCTGGCCTTCTGCTACACCGGGCGGCTCAGCATGAACGTAGGTGACCAGTTTTTGCTCATGTACACGGCTGGGTTCCTCCAAATCCAGCAGATCATGGAAAAGGGTACGGAATTCTTCCTCAAGGTCAGTTCCCCAAGCTGCGATTCACAGGGCCTCCACGCAGAAGAAACTCCGCCGTCTGAACCTCAGAGTCCGGTCACTCAGACTGCTGCCGGAGCCTCAGCTAACGGTGGCGGTGGTGGTGGAGGTGGAGGAGGAGGAGGAGGAGGAGGAGGGGTGGTTGCTACGGCAGCCAGCCGCCCTGCATCCTGCTTGACCCCGCTGCCCTTGGTGTCTAGGGTGAAAACAGAGCAGCCCGAGGCTTCGCCCTACTCAGTAGTTTGCACCCCCGTGGCCAAAAGGCTCTGGGAGGGTGGCAGCCGAGAAGGCGGTGGCGGATCGGGAGCCTCCGGTGGAGGCGGGATCCGGAAAGCCGCCCGCTTTTCTCAGGAAGCAGCACGAGGAAGCGCCATCCAGCCACAGGGACTGGCCATGGGCTTGGCAGTAGCACCAGGAGGCACCAACGGCAATGGGAACGGCACCAGCAGCGGCGCAACCCCAGAGGGCACCAGCCCAGGTACCATGAGCGCCTACGCCAGCGATTCGCCCATTTCCTACCACGATGATGAAGAAGAGGAGGAAGCGGTTGAAGACGGCACCGAAGAGCAGTACAGGCAGATCTGCAACATGTACACCATGTACAGCATGCTAAACATGGGTGCTGCAGGTGAGATGCTAGATTGTGTATTAGCATTATGCATTTGTAGCTGGCCGCAAAATGTAGGGGGTCATTCAAGACAAGTAATATACTGCACGTCATATGTTTTGCAGTCAAGACATTCCTCCGAAGGAATGTCGCTACAACCTCCAGGATAAGTGGCTGGTGTCAGTGTGTGTTATTTTGATATGCAGTGTTGAAGCACTATAAATCAATATATTATTGATATACACAATTCATGCATTAAAGCCCCTTGAGGCCATGCCTTACTGTGATTTGATCACAGGGAAGACTGTTATTAGGCACAGTTGCGGCCAACATGAACTACAACAACATAAACAGATTTTCATAGTTATTTTTATTTATAAAAAGTTATTAGTCATAATCTATATGCTAAAGCAGTCCACCAGGAAATGCAGGTTCTTTCAAGAATGATTATGATACCATGGACTGTTGAACGAGGAGAAGGATGTTCAGACACCCATCACTTTGCCACCAAGTCACCAATTTGCCACCTTTAGTTTGTAAAGCACCAATACACCGCAGCCCCCTCTTCCTATGCTGGGGCTGAATCACAAACAGCTTCCTGCTCCCCACATAGTGCATTATGTAGGTGTTAGTGTGCTGGCTCCTGCAGCCCAACAGTGGCCTTAAAACTTCGAACACAACGCAATGTTTCGGCAGTGCTGAGACATTTGATGCTACACCTGGCTGAAACACAGATACATGAAGCGTGTCAGACATTCAAATGGCTTTTGCAGATTTCCAGTGAATCATATTGTAAGTACTTTGATTCAAGCCTGTGATGAGGGAGTTGTTTAGCATGTTGGCTATCTGTTAGCTAGCTGACCCACCGAGCTCTAGAGGCAATAACTTAACCAGACAATCAGCCTAAACGGAACCGGGTCTTGACTTCATCAGTACACTTGGTGGTCCATGCAAGGAGCATTAGTCTAAGGATATTTCATAAGCAGAACTATTTTTTTTTTTTTTTATTGACATGGTCCAGTAAAGTCACGAGGTGGTCATAGGTCTGTGTATATATTGTGTATTTTACAGTGGCTTTGATCAAGGTATCAGGTTTTTGCACTCTTACTTTTATGCAATATCATTGTAATGTGTTGGCGTGCTTGTATGTAGCAGCATTTATATTTTGTTGCATGAATTGAGAGGTTTACTGGCGACTTTATTATTTTTTATTTATTTATTTAAACAAGGCATGATGCAATGTGCATTAGTGCTGTTTCCTCTAAACAGTATACCATGTAGGCTTAACCAGTCATAACACCGCATTTCCTGGGTTATAATAACTAGTTTCAGTTTTAATATCCTCAGACGTCATTACATTTTACTAAGCATTCCACATTTAGGGCCGTCCTGAGAGAAAATCTGCAAATGTTCCACAAAAACCGTCTCTTTTTCTTTTTTCTTTTTTTTTTTTGTTAAAATCTTGAGCTGTTTCCAAAGCATGAATATTTAATCAGAGAATCTTCTCATCTTCTCTGTGACTTTGAGCGCTGCGTATATTCAGAGCCTCTCAGATGTTTGTGCTCTTTTATAAGACTCTCCTTCAAGCAATTATTTTAGGTCTTGAAAATATAAAACTCGATTATTAGTAAACAAGTAGTTTGTGAACCTGGAGGGTTTTTCTCAGTCGAAGTTTCCAATAAATAAAAAGGCAGTTATTAAACAGCGAGGACTGTTGTGTAGTTTAAAAGCTCTGCAATTAGTAGAAATGTACGCTGGCACAAGCTCTGGGACATCTGCGTCTTTAACGAGAATCCTTGGGAGAATATTGTATTTATACTCAAGTTTTATTTGTGCAGGGAACAAAAGCCTGGGAAGTTCTCAGGAGAGCAAACTCAAACCTCACTTCATCTTTTGTTTGTTGTCCTGTAGAAACAACTGATTTTCTGTCCAGAAATGCAGCAGTATTCATGTATTTATGAAGATGGCGAAGGACTGTGTTGTGATTTTGACTCACTAGACTTGTTAAACGCTGCAGTACGTTTAGGTTCAGAAGTCATCTGAGCAATGTCTGAAAATGTCCTAAACATACCTCTTTCTTTCTGTGTGTTCTGTCTGTTTTGTTTTTTTGTTTTGTTTTTTCTTCATTCAACTTTTTTCCAACAATTTTCCCCCTTTTTTCTTGCCATTCTCACTCACTCACTTACTCACTTTGCACCCCCCCCAGCAGGCGAACGAGTGGAGGCTCTCCCAGATCATTCGGAGACTCGGAGCCGGATGCGCGGGAGGCAGGACCTGGCATCTTTGCCGGCTGAACTGATTGCACAGATCGGCAACCGCTGTCACCCCAAACTGTACGAAGAGGGCGACCCAGCCGAGAAATTGGAGCTTGTCACAGGTCAGAATGCATCACTTTCTGTTCTGAGTCTATCAGGACCGCAGCTTATGTTTCTCCATGATAGTTGTTAGATTAATGAGCTAATCCAAAGCAGCTTCATACTTGTGAGTGACGGTGTGGATCATATGAACATGGAGCAATTTTTAAATGAACAATAGAAGTCATATCGCCCCCTACACTTCCCGTAGTGTATTACTGTCTGTCCGAATGACTGTGTGGATCATACAAACTTTATAAAGCACTGGTCACCAACCTTTCTCTGGATCTACTTTCCTGCCGGATTTATTTTAAGCCCTTTCCCCCCCTTTACCTAACAAAGTTTCTGATGATCCAGCAAGTCAGGGACTCCAGAAGTTTTTCATTAGCTGAAGCAGACTATGGTTGGAAGTAGATTCTGAAGGAAGGTAGACCTCCAGGACCCAAGTTGGTGACTACTGCCGTTTTCTCCCAGTAAACCAAACCACACAGTGAGAGTCATTATAGCTGCAGAGTCCACTGCTGTCTGATTTAATTCTTCCACATTGCCAATGCTGCACGCACAGAAATACACCATTATCTTGTTAACAAGCTCTGCCAGCGCCGTCCATCCGTCAGCAGCACTCCATGGCTTTGTGTTTGTGCATGTCTGCATGCGTGAGAGGGAGTCGAAAACGAGTCGTTCACTCTTCTCCCCTGTGCACACATGTGATTACAAATGAAACTATAGGCAAACTCATCCAGTCAGCCGTGGCACAATATAGAGGCGAGTCCCGCCTGAGCTGATGAAACATGTTTTTATCCGTGGATGAGAATGAAGAGATTAGGTTACAATCATAATGTCCCGTGAGTCATATTCAGTAGCCCATGAACACTGAGCTAGTTTTCTCCTCCTCTCCCTCTCCCCTTCTTTCTGTTGGATGATTTAACATTGTATAGACAGGTAGTGTCTTGGTATTGTGGTAAAGAACAGGTTTTGTTGAATGCCTTTAAGCTAATGAATTTTCTTCCCCTCCCCCTCTATTATATATTTTTTGTGTGTTCTAAGCTGTAAGACATGGCCTTACCTGTCCCTAATCCGTCCACTGCAGCTTAGGGTAGGTATCTAATACCAGCCGTGTAACAATAGTAAACATGAGCGTTTCAGATTTGAGTGTTCAATTTTGCAAGGTGTCAAGTCAACTTTGCTAACAGCACTGAGCTCTGCCATCTTAACTTGGGCTTTGAGGCCACATTCAAGGCTGAGACCTCATTTACAACACATCAACCTTTTGCTTTCTTCCTGTGATGTCATTCGCTAATGCTGTAGTGGCTTGTAATGTTATAGCATGTGCTATGACAGTTTCCAGTAACTGTAACATATTGGTGGTTATATTACCAGACATGACTAGATGGTAAACAGGTCATGACAGATTACGTCAGTGGTATGTACAGAGTTCAGCCATTTTGTGATGTAGGTGCAAACTCAGAATATGAAATATCACGATCATGTCATGAAACTTCAGCTGTTCTTTGGACTCGTGTTGTATTTCGGCACATACTCACTGCAGCCTTTCCACTGTGATTTGACCGGACAGTTTGCAGGCGGCCGTTTTCAGGACACAAATACATTTGCACAGACATAGCGAGGAAGTGGAGTTAAACGCTCGGTTGCATCTTTGAAAAGACATCCTGAAGTTTGCGATGCACAGATATCAGCAGATGCTCAGAGTCTTTCCTGTTGATTCTCTTCTGGGACAGAGCGTCAGCCATCTTTAGTTCCTTTGTTTTTCTTTTTTTTTTTTTTTTTTTTTAAAAAGGTCTTTTTATCTTTAGGGTGCACGATATATATTGGTTAATCGTTAACATGATATGATCCTTGATGGCACTAATATCAAAGAGAAAGTTCTCTAACCCATCACAGTGATCCTTAACCCCAGGAGTCACTGCCCCAGACAGGAAAGCAACCGTTTCTAAACACAGTATTTTCTAGTTATTATAGGAACCTCTATGTACATCTTTTTAAAGACTGTTCTTCAAGGGCTCTTTAGTATAAGGAGCAATTCTATATAGTGTGTCATTGGTTTTTTTTTTTTTTTTTTTAAATAGAGAACTCCTTAGAGAAAGTGTAGTATGTGGTTTTACATCTGTAAACCCTTTTTCCTGTATAAATTAATATACAACACATTCTCTGTCAGTCTGAACAACCAGCATGCAAATAAGAACCATCCAAGCATGAAACTGTTCTATACAAAACCTGTTTCTAAATAGAACCATGGCTTTGCTAATAGAACCCTTGCAGAGTTTTAACACGAATTGTAAGCTCCATAAGCTTTTTTAGGGTCTGTTCGTGAGTCCACACGTTCATGTCTAAATAATTCATAGTAGATACCCAATCATTTGTAGTAGATACTGAGTCATTTGTAGTGTACATATTTGATTTTTTTGAGTTATACTTAATAATTCCTAGTATATTCTGAGTCATTAATAATGTTGCTATGTAATTC
Organism: Prochilodus magdalenae; assembly: GCA_024036415.1. Taxonomy (NCBI): domain Eukaryota; kingdom Metazoa; phylum Chordata; class Actinopteri; order Characiformes; family Prochilodontidae; genus Prochilodus; species Prochilodus magdalenae. The sequence goes on from JAMWET010006520.1 coordinate 210,019, forward strand.
CTATTACCAGAAAGTATCTGTGTTTCATAATTCACGATGCACATAGTAACGTATAGTCGTTACTTACATAATTCATAATTTTGTTGTAAATACCTTATTATTTAAAAGCTACTGCATAAAGAAATTTAAATAATTATAAATATAAAAATATATATGTATCTGTATGTGTGTATGTATACATGTTTAGGCATGTATATGTGTATGTATGTAAACCCAATTAATTGAAGGTGTTTAATTCTTTGTGTATGTTTGTAGGCACAGGTGTGTACATCTCTCGAGCCCAGCTGATGAACTGTCACGTTAGTGCAGGAACCAGACACAAAGTCCTGCTGAGGAGGCTGCTGGCTGCTTTCTTCGATAGGTGAGTGCGTGAGCGAGAATATGGAGGCAGTATAACTCACTCTTTTGTTTGGGGCAACTGGCTGCAGAATTATTAGTAGACAAGTGATTTGTAACCTAGGTGGGGGTGTGGGGGCTGGGTGCCTACTCATAGGACAGTTATGTGGCAGCAGTTTAACAATAGGCCAGTGTTAATACAGTTCAAAAGCTTGGCAGTTGGTAGAAACGCACATTGGCGCTAGCATTCGGGTCGTTCTCCCGAACGCAACAAACACTGAGACTCAACCTGAAATTATTCAAGGGACGTAATATCCTCCATTTTTTTGGACATATATAAAATAACGATGCCTAGCTGAGTAATTAAAAATCAGGCTGACTAATGTCATTTTAAACCATTTTTTAAATTATTTATGAATTAAATATATATTTGCATAGTCTGTGTGGGTAAGTTAGTTTGAAAAATAAACACATACATTTCACAAAATATATTGTATTTTCTGATTTTCTTTCATTACCAAAACTTACCAATTTGTACCAATGCGGCTTTTTACTTGTTTTGATTTGCAGCCTTACAAGGACAAGACTAAAGTAACGAGATTAAATGTTCTTCCTATTTGAAAGAGCAAAGAAAATAATTCATATCTGCAGTGGGAATCAGATATGTAGGTGCATTGCGGTTATGAGAACATAGTTCAAAAATGCCCAAAAACTTGAAAACAGACGTGTGAAAGTTTGTTTTTGCCATCACATGTGGTCAAATCTGAGTATGAAGAACAGCATTTCCTGGATGTTGATTTTGTATGCCACTGTTCTCATTGGCAGTCTCATGGGGGGATAGGGTACTGGGGTCAGTCACTGTGCAGTAGGAGAGAGCTCGACAAGGACTGCAGTGGCACACAGTATAGAGAGACTACATGTTCAACTCATTAAGCTTGTTTATACTGCGAGAGAGATACTGTCACAGAATCTTGAGCATGTGCCAGCCAGGCGGGGCATTACAGTGTTACAGTGCAGTGTTTAATGCAGAAAGCTTCTAATTCACTTTGTAAGTAGCTTTGCCTCATCCAGTTACCACTGCGAAGATGATGCTAATTTCCCCTAGCACATCTAAGGGATTAGCAGTGAAGTACACTGGCCAGCCAATTCATTAAATACACTTCACTCTTTATAAACTCAGGGTCCAATTGATCAGCACTCTGTAGTTCTACACTTACAGAGTGTAGTCCATCTGTTTCCCTGCATACTTTGTCACCCTGTTTTTCAGTGGTAAGCCCCCCTACCCACAGAGCAGGTTTAATTTGATGATGATTCAGTTCCTAATGAAGTTCCTAGCTGGAGTGTACACACATTTTAGCAGCTCTGACTTCAGCACGGAAGCTTATAACACACGTTCAAGTAACTTTGTTTACTTTGGATGTTACATTTGGGATGTTGACCCTTTAAAGCTTTTAATAGAGATCTCTCCCAAAATAGCATTCTCTCACACTGTGTGATGTTAGCTGTGGAGCTGTTCCTGTCAGGTAGTGGAGTGTTTGAGTAGTCTGAGCCTGACTTCCTACCTTTCATATGATCATCTTTAGTGACGGGGTTTCCGTTATGGCCAATACACAAGGTTTCAATTTCATTGTGGAGAGGCTCATGGTGGGAAGTGGTTTTTGCCATCTGTAAATTTAAACTTCCTCCCTGAATATTATTGGCCTGTTAGCCTGTCTGCCCAGCTTGTCAGTGAGGACAGAAAGGGTCCAGATATTCCACCGAGAGCTTATTAGGATCAGTAAGAGCGACTGCTGACCCCTGAATGTGGGATATGTGACGTTTTACACAGTCGTGTGCATCAGATATGTACGTATATATGAATCTGCAGCTGCAGCGGTGAAAGTATGAAAGGTGGCCAAATAGGCGTGTTTGTTCAAGTGGGGGTGCAACATTTACTCCATATGATGTAGCATTGAGCAAGTCCTAACAGCCTGTAGAATCATGTCCTTTGGAAAAGTCATATTAGGAGATACAATGGATAGCATAGCAAGAAAAGTGAAGTTTTGGTTTTTCTAGGGATGAACCGATTCCACATTTTCCCTTCTGACACCAATAGCTGATCCATAAATACAGGCCTGACATGCTGACATTAACCCTATCTAACCTAACCAACCTGCAAGTCTTAATATTTATACAGTTAGATGTTTAATGTCAAAATTTTATTTTGGTAAACATTCATGTATAAATAAAACATACTTAGCTTGATCATATGGTAGTTACTTTTTGGCTTTTATATATATTAGTTTTATTTTATATATATTATATTATTATATATATATATATATTATTAATACACTACCAGTCAAAAGTTTAGACACCCCCAACTAAATGGATGTTGTTGGTGATCTTAAAGACTTTACAGGACACGATATTTCTGAAAATATGATTTCTCTAATATACCAAATATACTTTGATGTGTCGCAAATATGATTATATTAAAATAAAGCCTCTAATATATACTTTGTTGCGCAACTATTTTATATTAAAATAAAGCTAAACACAAGGAGAACCTTCTATGAGTAGCCAAGCCTAAACTTTTTTTAATTTAGTATTTACTGTTATATAATTAGCAATAAGAGCCATATTTAATAACTTGTGTATGTGTTCAATACTAAAACGGTATCTGGATTGGTGCAACTTGGTTTAGTGAGCATGTTGTATTTATATGAACCTGTCGTATTTAACTGCTTACCAAACCGAACTACTCACCTGCTGTATTTCCTTCCACTTTATACAGAAGCACTCTGGCCAACAGCTGTGGGACCGGCATCCGCTCCTCCACTAATGACCCCAGCCGCAAGCCTCTGGACAGCCGTGTTCTGCACGCAGTTAAATGTGAGTCATCCATCATACACCAGCTACCAGAGTGAAAGCACTGGCTATGAAGGAAAGCTGGAACCACTAGGGGATAGATCACTAATTATCTATAACAGTAGTGTGTAACTTGCTGAGTTATTCTTATTGTCCTCTGTTATCTGCAACTCCGGTCCTGGTTTTTCCTCATTTACACATAGCATACCCAAATAGCTAAGGCGTCACTATGTAATTGGCTCCATTATTCGCTTCATTAAACAAAGCAGGTGGAGGGTAACCCTGTAAAATGGTATAGCATGGTTGTGAAAGTGCGTGGGTGTTGCATAACAGTTGGGGTGAGTGTAGCGTGGCTGTGGGAATGGGTGTAGCCCATTAATCTATACGTTTGTGGTGTAGATTAATTAATTAATTAATTAATATGTTTATTTATTTTGTGTTTATTTATTTATTTATTTATTTATTTATTTATTATTTTGTTAATCAATCAGATTTTGACATCCTGCCTGCAAGAGTAAATCTGCCTGGGGCATAAGCGCAGTCTTCGTTTATGCATGCAAAGATAAATTAGATTACACCACTTGAGACTGTATTGACCATGCAGGCGTTTTTCAGCACTTATGGAAATGATGGTGCCTTTTTTTCCTGAATCACATCAACATTACAGGCTAATTATGCAAAGTTAAAACGTCCATAGCATATATTTCCCATTAAGAAAATGCAGACCACACCTTGATTTGATCGATCGAGGTATGAGGAGTGAGTGTAAAGAACAGAGGAAAAATGAAACCTGGGGAGGTGTTCCGGGCTTAAAGTAATAGACCGCTGTAATGGCATGTAGAGAATACGGGTGGAGTTTCAGGTGTGGTCTTTTTACAGACTTTTGATGTTGCACAAGCCCGTTTATGACCTGTACTGTTCAGCTGCTCTACAGTGACTCATTTTTTAACAGCTTAAGACTTTAAAGGAGAATCTAGAGATAAGCCTATAAATAGATGTGGTATAACCTACATACTGATGGATCTATCTTTTTCGCACAATCTGATCAAATGAAGCAGAAGAAAAAAAAAAAACTGGAGCCATCAAGAACCTGTGCATGTTGTCTTTCTCTAAGAAAGACTAGTGCACTATGGGTGAAATGGTTTATCTTTGCGGTTCATTCTAAATGATAAACATCACCTTTCACTTTCAGAGTGCATTTATCAGCCCATGTTTTTAAGTTCCTGAAAAAGTGACTTTTTAAGCACCTGAGGTGTGAAGTGTGCGAGCTTGCTTCTTTGCTGTACGTTCACACAAGCAGGTGACATGTAGCGAGTGTGGCCTCCAGTGTATGTCTTGTGGATGTGCTCGAGGCTGGTCTTGTCATGTGTGAGCATTATAGATTTAATTGTGTAAAGGTGAGAGAAGTAAAACTTGACTGCTCTGACACTGTCGCTTGTCATTTGTTATTGAATCACAGCTACAAATCACATACTCAGATAGAAATTGGCTGGATGTTGTTGCCTGCTAGTTGGGCTATATTACCACACTCTCCTGCCCATAACTATATTGAGTTGTTAAGTAATCTCAAATGGACTGGCTTATATGATTTATGGCATATCTGTATCTATAAAAATGGACAACAGTACATTCCAATGCTGATAATGGAAGTAATGGCAATGATTTTTTTTTTTTTTATCTGTACTTTTGTCCTTCCTGGTTACCTGACTACTTTGGAGGTGAGCTGTATTTGTGTAAATTAGCTTTTTGCTAAGTTCACTTGCCCACTTAATTAGCATACTATAGCATGTTTTTCCTTCTGCACAGTGATGTGTTTGGTACTGTGTCAGGAAAGGTATCAGAGCTAGGAGAGCATTTTCTCTCGAAGATAGAAGGGTGTGGTGTAAGGGGCTTCATTCAGTGGACGTTCTTAGGAATGTTTCTTATTTACCAGCTTCCGCATTTTTCAAAGATTCTGACATGCTCTGTTTAGGGCTGTGTATTGGCCTGACAATATGATGTGTATCATGATAGCTGAGTTGTAATTTAATATAATGCGTTATTGTGATGTATAGGGAAACACAGTATTTTGTATAGTACAAAACAGTATATAGTTTTGTACACAGTATAGTACAAAATAATACATCACCATAGGCAGCAGTTGCTAAAGCAACATAAACGGTCTGCCCTTTTGCTAATTGTTTAGAGTGGGAGAGTTTAAAAGTATTGAAACGTTTCAATATTTGATATTTTCAGTATTTCTCATGCCTCTAGTTCTTCTATTTGGAATTTGTTTAAAGATAAGAACATAGTCTAGGCACACTCATGGTGTGAATAATTCTCTGGTTTAAAAACGCATCAAAAACCTGACAGACTATTTCTAGGAACATTTCTCGGTAAAAACTTGGACGATTATTGGTCCATCCTTGTTATAATACTGTGTATGGTAAGATAATAAAAAAAAAGAAGATATAGAGAGATATAGGGCTGTGTGTTGGCAAGAACTTGGCAGTATGATGTGCGTCATGATACAGGGGTTACAATTTAATATATTGCAATACTGCAAGCAAGGCAGGCATATTGTGATTTTATTTGTTATTGGTTTTTCCCGTAGACCTAGTATGAAAGACAACACTCTATTTGTTTTGTAATGCTAATGTTAGCTTTGTCTAAGGGGTAAAAAAATAGATGACAGCACTGCTAGTGGTTTGAGGTTTAAAAACAAAAAACAGAAATGAATCTGCATCAATATTTGCTTGTAAACTGTTCATTCTAAATCTGTAGTGAATTTGGGAATTTACAGTGGCGGTGATGGGAACCAGGGAGCACCGTGACTTCAACACACATGATCACTTTATTTACTATCCAAAACAACCAGGGAGCCTACACGTATCTTCTGAGATTTCTTTAGGGACTCTTCTTCATGGTGCCCTGCGTGTATCCCTCCGTCATGAGTAAATTCCAGCCTAAAACCTTCACAAAGCAGTATGTGTAGCAGTTTTATGCAGCAGCTTTATGGATGGAAGCTTTTAAAGGCATTTAACTTTCCGGACATCTGGTTCCGATCACCACCACTAGAACTGTGCATTTCCTATCAAACCATACTCACTGTGTATCTCAACTGTTTAATTATACAGAAATCAGGGGAGCATTGCTTGATCTGAACTAACGAGCTGAAAGGGGGAGCATTATTTTTTAGGTTGACCAGGTTTCCATCTAAATATTCCAGTATTCTAACTGCCCTTGTTTCAGTGTGTTTGTACGTAATGGGAAAATTGACGTGTTCCACCTCTGCCGTTTCTGTCTGCAGTTTACTGCCAGAACTTTGCGACCAGCTTCAAGGAAAGCGAAATGAACGCGATTGCGGCAGACATGTGCACCAACGCCCGGCGCGTGGTGCGGAAAAGCTGGATCCCCAAACTAAAGCTGCTGATGGCTGAAAGCGACGCCTATGCCAACTTCCTGCCAGACAGCATCAAGATGGAGGCAGACGCCCTGGGTGCGGAACCGGGCTTCGAGCCGGCCGACCTGGAGGGTGGGGCTTCTGAGACAGGCGGCTCTACTGGCGAATCACTGCAGGGCGTTGGTGGCGACGGCGCTTTGTTCCAGTGATTGGAGGAGGAAGAAATGGGGGAAAAATTTAAAAAAGGAAACACCACCCCTGGCCCCAACCCCACCCAACTACCCACCCACCCATTTCCTTCTGCTGCCCCAAAACCTGCCTACTGCCACCCTGCCTGCGACTCTGGACTCCGCTGCTTCTGCCTGGAGGTGTAGGGGGGTGAGGAGGGTCAGGGGTTGACATATCTGAAGACTAGAAGATGCTAGATGGTGAGAGAAGTTCATCACAGAGTAGAAATTTTCTTAGAGCTCATGTTAGCCAGCGTTATAGAGAAATCCTGCTTTGTGAGTGCCCACCAGGGTGCCTGACTCCATTCCTGGGGTCCAGCGAGGTTGACTAGGGTTGCACGATATGGAATAACTACTAGTGCTGCATTTGTGTTGCTAAGGGATAGGATTGATGGATCAGTGGTTCGATTTATAGATTAGCCTGCATTGTTTTGGCCAAGCTTGTTTGTATCTTATGGATACTTTAAGTCATCAGAAGACCAAGAGAAGCTCATCTGGAGCTGCGATTGGGTATAGTGCTGATTTGCATTTAGCAAGCTGCGATAACGATTAACATATGATCGTCAGCCATCTTACAGCCCTAGTACATGTTGCGTTGGCAATACAAGGCTGATATCGTGATCAGAATTAACAAATGATATATCGTGCAGCCCTATGATCCCAAAAAGCCTAGAAAACCTGGAACAAATGTGTTCCATTATGGTTGGAACTAGAGGCTGGTTATGGATAACGGAGGAGTGAGTGGGGTTTTGTAGGAGACAGGGGTGCATTTTCCTTTTAAATCTTTTTTTAATTTTTATTTTGTTTATTATTACTAAATAATCCCTCTTTTGCACAAAAGCCCCCTGCCTCCATGCTTTGCAAATATGTATATCATGAATCCTGTTTAGATTTTTTGTAACGATTCAGAATGATGAATAGGCCTCCCCCTCCCACTTTTTATTTTTCCATATCTTTCTCGAACATACACATATGCACACTCACTCTCGAGCGGCGGAGGTCTCCTAGTCTCCCTGATCACACTGTACTGATTTCTTTGAATGTAAACGTCAGCAGCGCTTGGCTGTGCGAGATTGTATTTTGGCCCGAGAGAGAGAGAGAGCGAGAAACAGTTGCGAGAGTCGTAGCCACTGTAGCAATGTAGAGGAACAGAGGGATAGCACAGAGAGAAAGAGAAAGGTGTGGGCGGCTCACTCTTTCTCTGAAATTGGAAAGAATTTAATTCCCTCCTCTACTCCTATTCTTCTTCCTCAAACAGTCTGGCATTTTGACCAGAAGGAAAAAAAACGAAAGAATTTTGTCCTTTTTAAACTCCTTTTTTATATATATATTTTATTGTTTCCTCCCTTGTTTCTCTGCGTGAGACGTGGATCCAGAGGTGTAAGATTTTAGGACTGTAAAGAAAAGGGGGACAGAAAGACTTAGTCATATTTTAAAAATATATTTATCTACTTGCACCTTTAGTGTGTGCACAGTAAGAAAGAGAGGGATTGTTTAAAATCTCTTTTTTTGTGTGGATTTTCTTTTTTTCCTTTTTTTTTTTTTTTTTTTTTTATAACCCTAAGTGTTTTAGAGACATCTTAACTAAGGAATTGTAAGACGGTATTGAGAGAAAGAGAGAAAAACATATTTTTGCATACTGATATCTTAAAAAAAAGAAAAAGAAAGAAAAAGGAAAAAACGGTTCGGTGCTTAGCTTGTACCTGACTGGCTATGAGATGGTGCTCTCGTTGTCCGGTCCGTAAGTTGACGCTGTTTAAATTCGATTGGCCTTTTTGTTTGCACCCTTTATTTCTGACTTGATTTTGTATGTGGATCGGTGCCATTGTAACTGTAAAGGAGTGTTGGTACTTAAAAGTCCCAGATGGCCACTTCGGATCCAGAAAATTTTGGTGAAAATGTGATTTTTACGGGTTTATGTCCCCGCCCCCCTCCCCATTTGGCCTTAATGTAGTCAAGCCAAATTGGCTAATCAAGCTAAATTAGCAAGTAGCATCCTGCAAAGTGCATGCCTAAACCACAGCACTTGCACTTACTCAAGTGTCAACTAGGCTTTATGTGGTTTGTGACAGTGTTTCCTATAAAAAAATATAATTTACCAGATTTGGTTTGTTAGCACGATGCTAGCACAAAGCTAATTGGCATAAAAGGAAAGGGGCTATATTGTCCCCTGCTGCTATGTTTAAAACTTAGCGATTAGCTAGGGCTAACGTTTTCTCCCCATATGCTTCCATTGCTTGTAACTAGGTAACTTTAGACACCAAATAAGTCTGATTGACTACATTTTGGGGTAAGTGGTGGACGGGAGGACCTGTATGTAAATTTCACCGAACCATCACTTTAATGAGACTGATTTACATTCCCTGATTCTGGATCGGCTCATTCTGGAGCGTGGTCTGTGCGAGTGGTTTTGTACTGGTCTGTGACCCTGTTATGACCCTGAGCTGATTTGGGCTTCTCTCCCCCGATGCATGCAGACACACATACATACAGTACTGTGTCCGAGACAGAGAACAGCCTTCACTTATTGGTGTCCAATCAAAGCTGTCATTAGGTACGTTTCATAAGGATAAAAATTTAAACAGACCAAAAAAATGAAATGGTAAAACCTGGAGTTCAACAAGTGTTTAAAAGCTATAGAGACCAAATCTGTCAGGTAAACAGCACTTTCATCTTTGAGAGGAGAAAATCAAGCTCCACTCTCTCCTACAGCCGCGACCCCTCCTCCCTCCCCCACCCCCAGCGAGAGGATAGCTCAACACGATGGGTCTGAAAGGATGTGTAGTATTCAAGCCTGAGAAAAGGAGATTTGCACTACTGAAACCAGGAGAGATTTAGCTCTGTAGCAAGACCCCTTAAGATATACTTGAGCTGCTGAACAATGTACTGATCACCCCAGAGTGATCAGAGTGAGAGGGCTGGGGGAAGCCAAAAACCGTGGCGATGGATTTCCATTTCCAGCCTTAAACTTTTCAAACTTTGCTAAACTTGCTGGCTGTTTTTTTTCTTTATTATTATTATTATTATTATTTCTTTTAAATTTGAAAAACAAATGTTTTATTTTTTCAACTGGGAGGTAAATAAATGATGGGTGGTCTCTGCTTGGAACAGTACTGAATATACACATGGCCTTTGGGGGGGAGGGGCCACGTTGTGCTTCCTATTGTTATGGTCACCTTACTGTCTGAAAGACAGGGCCTGTTAGTGTAGGGGGATGGTCTTCAGCGCGCGAGTCCCAGGAGAGTGTGAGTGAGAGAGAGAGAGCGGGCCAGTGGAGTGTGATTGAGCCTGTCTGTGTATGCCCCTGTTTGGGCAGCTGTGTGTGTGTGTGTGTGTGTGTGTGTGTGTGTGTGTGTGTGTGTGTGTGTGTGTGTATTGAGTGTGTGTGCATGCTTCAGCAGGCATGTCTGTGTGTGAAACCATTGGTGTACATTCCTTGCACATAGTTGGCTCTGTGTGCTCGTATGTGGGTGATGCTTTGATTAAGATTGAAGGTGTGTTTGTTTCTCTTGTTCTGTGTGTGTGTGTGTGTGTGTCTGTGTGTGTGTGTCTGTGTGTGTGTGTGTGTGTGTGTCTGTGTGTGTGTGTGAGGGCGAGTTTAGCTGTGTATGGGTAGGGCTTTTTGGAAGCTTTACTTTAGCGAAAGCCTTTTTTCCCCCTTTACTAAAACCCATGACGCTTTGCATACCATTGCTTGCTGAAATTTCCATTACGATTAGAATAGGGCAGCAGTTTTATCCCGATTGCAGTCAGCCAAGCCCGACTTTTATCTCTTTATTTATGTTAGTGCTCTTTTTTGCTATTTTCCACTCTTCTAATCTTGCCTGTCAGAAGTTTAGGGACACCTAGATTTCCAAAATCAGCATCTATTTGCAGTAACTGAATGAAAAGCTCTAAAGTCCTTACCATTTCTCTCTCTCTCCAAAAACTACAATACCTGCCAGGAGACAAGCCAAAAGGGTCTACTCACCCATTTCATCCCCTTGTTGAGGTTTGGTAGATTCCTTTAACAGTTCTATGGAAAAGAAAGTTCGTAAAACCAAGTCAATGTTTATAAGCTATTCTTCATACAAAGGAGGACGCTTGGTGAACATCAAGTCGAGTGTTGAGGCTAAATATGCCCCCAGCTGCTTTATGCTAGCTAACTTATTTTGTTGTTTTTAATTTAAAAGTGACACAGACGAAATTCAAATTTCTAAACGAGCCAAGGTATCTATCTTTTGACAGGCAGCATATGAGGGCTTTATTCTGGAGTCAGCTCCTGATTTATATACCACTACCAATGCAGTTTGGTTAAAGCATGCTCAGTTAATAGCCCTGAACAGTTTCCTCTCAAACTTCTCCCATGAAAAGGGTATTGCAACTGCTGTCCAAACTAGTTTGCACTATACAGGCAAAAGTCGACACATTAGTTATATTTCTATATAGAAAGCAAATAATAATAATAATAATAATAATAATAATAATAATAATAATGGAAAAGCATAGCTCCTGTGTAAATAGGCGAATTTATCATGCAGGTTGAGCAATGTATTTGTGTCATATGCATGAGCACCTATAGGCATTCACTTCCACTAAAACTAGGGCAGAAAGATGGGAACTATAATGATGAGCCAAAACCAAATAGAACTTGAACTTCTAGTATAAACTAAACCATTAACATGGCTCCCCCAGTCAACCAGATGGATCCGCTTTTGGAATTTTGCCTAGGTTTGCCAGTTAAGTCATTCACAAACTAATGAGAATAGATGGTCGGTTGAACACATTTGCCAAATATGCATCACTAATGTTTATCCTTAACTGCTCTGATGATCCGTGCTTGCCTAATGATCCAACTGCTTTAATGTATTAAAAACACCTCAGAGATTCAGGATTTAGTGCATACAGCATACTGCAGTGCCACGATTACATGGACGTCGTGATGATGAGTCACAAATTAATCTTATTTTAACGTCCAGGTAACACAAACCGTTTGGGTGCCCTTGCTGGACAGAGAACACACTTCTGTAGATTTTAAATACATTTTATTTGTTTGTTTGATGAATTTAAAACTGGGTTTTATTTATACTGAATAAAATGGGACCTCTGCAAAAGTTACAGAACATCTTATTCTATGATTTTTCCCTGTTATATTCCCTGAACTCAGTAAATAAATATAAATTGTGTTCTAAACTCGACACGTCATTTGATCAGGCGTGTTGAAACATAAGACTGTAGGTATAGGTGCGTGAGTGTGTGTGTGCGCGTGTGTGTGGGGGGGTCTCCTGGGACTCGGCAGCTGGCCTTTAGAGGTAAATGGAGCTTTTTGCACCTTCTTTTCGTAGACTGAACTAGTGCTTTTTGCACCTATTTTGTAGAGGAGTGTTGGATCGTGCACCTTTTCTTTTGTAGAGAATCGGTTGGTGGTTTCTCTTTTATTGTCGTTGTTTTTTGAATAAACCGGCGGATGTGTGTATGTGTGGCAGCGTTTAGAGCAGAGCGGGCTGCACCCCCGCTTCTGTCCCAATCACGCTGACTTACGATGTAAATATCGACGAGACTGTTGAACAGATTTTTACCGCGTTTGTGACCTTCTCTCTTTTTTTTTTTTTTTTTTTTTTTTTTTCCCCCTTCCCTTCTATTATTATAATTATTATTATTATTATTTTAGGACGTTTGTCACTTCAAGTAGTGACACAGTAGAGCTCTCTCCTTTCTTCCTTTTTCTTTTTGTTTGTTTGTTTGTTTTTATCGTTTTAGCCTTTCGCCTTTCCTTCATTTGCATAACCAAGTTTGCGCTTCCAGCTGTTAGCGGGACTGTTTGTAGTGGACGCAAGTCTCCCGTTAGGATTGCTTTTGGCTATGTTAGGATCGATAACCACATTTTAGACCTGAGAGAAGATGTGTACAACATGACAAGTATCCAAATCAATATTTCTCTTTTTTATAAATAAGTCACATAGAATAGCACACATCCATTTCATTTTTTATTTTCTCTTTTTTTTTTTTTATCTTAATGAAAAATAATCATATGCGTACTGTATTGATCTTAAATACTACTAATTTCAAGGCAAAAGAGTTGACTTGCCAAGTCTTTTTTGTAAGAATAGGAAAAAAGGATACAATATAGAGCTGTATGACTGATACAATACTGTTTTTGTTCCGTTTGTTTGTATTGATTACAGTGCTGGAATGGTGGGGAATAATAGCGGGCATATCCTGGTGCTATGTTTGGTGCTGTGTAGATGCAGACCTGTTGGGGCGTTGGTGCCTTGGCCTAGTCAGGATGACTGTGTGGCTTTGATTTGCAAGGCTGAATCTCTGAATGGCTCCTTATGCCCTACATAGTGCACCACGCAGGTCATAAACTATGGCCTGTGCACCCAAATAGTGCACTGTGGGTGGATGATATGACTTTTGTCATGTCATTGTTTCTATTATCATCCCAGAATGTGCTGTGGTACTCTTTTCTAAGCATGTGATGGGTTTGGTCAGTGCTTCTAAAACAGGGATGCTCAACTCCATTCCTGGAGGGCCGGAGTCCTGCACAGGTTTGTCAGTTGCCCGCCTAAGCACACCTGATTACACTCATCTGTTAATTTCCGGATTCAGTGGGTGTATTTGTGCAGGGGGAACCACCAAACTGTGCTGGAGTCGTGGTACTCCTGTTCTAGAACTTTAAATGACTGCACTGATCCTAAAACAGATTCAGAAGATACTAGAGAACCTGTAAATAACGACTGTTGTGTATGATTTTGCCCTAACGCTTGGCCCAAATTCAGACATGACTCATAGAAAAATCACATCTCCAATTTGACCACGTGTATGTACTCCCACATTAAGAACTATTTCGCTGTACTTGTTGCCTGGGGGTGTAACGAAACACGTTTTATAGAATCGATATGATTTTCCAAGGTGAAGATTCAGTTTGCAATATTTACGAATGTGCTAAACAAGTCAGTTTGACGTTTTCCAATAGACACGGTTTTGGAAAGGCAGTATTTAAAACCTCTTTTTATGGCAAAAACATCCTAGGATGAGGTGGTAAAGCTTGTACATCATTAATGCCGGAATGAGGAATAAGGCCTTTTTGGATCAACAATGACGTTTCAAGTAGAAAGTAACACGTCTCTGTTCCAGCTGATCTCATTGCTTGGCATATAGAACGTACATAACGGTGAACTGTTGTCTTTTGCCAAACGTTCCACCCACAACCCTGTACTCCGCAGAAGTGGTCAACTTATAACTCAGCGGTGATACTCTTATCAGTGGGCACGGTTGGCAGGCGACTGAAAAAGATTGGCCCTACAGATGGTCTGATCATGGTACGTAACTTTCCGAAGATTGCTTTCCATGTTCTCAAATGCTGAATCTGAAGCTCGTTTGAAATCTGGCTCTTTACAGTGTGCTCTCAGAATTGTCCTGTGCACTTGCATTCCCAGATACAAGGTGGACGTCGTGGTGGTGGCTTGGAGGTTTCAGCCATGTGTCCAAGTGTCTTGGAACTGCAAATGAGCATCTGTAAAGATTCTATATAAAGCAAAAGTCGAGTTCAGTCTCTCCGTCTCGTTGGTTTCGATGCATCCCCCAAGAATGGTAGCCAGCAACGTCTTAAGTTTCTCCACATAACTGTGGTGGATGGAAACACGACTTGATTCACATTTGATCTGCCGAGATTTTATAAACACGCATAACATTCGTAGGACGTTAGACTGGAAACCCAGCTTCTGATGGGCGGCACACAGATGCCTGGATTTGATTATAGACTGGTTTAAGTGCAACAGTAGGTTTTTATAGTCATAGTGTTGTATTTAATTTTTAATTTACACCCTGAATGTATTGCAAAAATGAAATAATGGTGTATATTTACACACAGTATGTTTCAGCAGTACGTTCCGCCTGCTGATGCATCTACAGCTCGGCTTACCTAGAAGAAAATGGCCAAGCCTAGCACCTGCTTATGCAGTAATATATTCAGTAATATAAGTTCAGTAATGTCCAGCTTATGAGAACTGTTTGAATGCACCACATGTGCTTAGGGAGGTTAGCACCCTATGGCTGATCCCTAAAAGACTGTCAGTGATGTGATGCAGTATTTGGGTGCGAAAGCCGTCATTTCATGGCCTACATAGTGCACTACGTATAGTGAGTGGGAGCCATTTTCAGCCCGAGTCTCGACAGCGCTGGTGCCAGTGTTTAGTGTGTTTTTCTTTTTTTTTCTTCTCCCCCTCTCCCTGCGTCCTCCATTTTGATGGCACAGATCACATATGCTGCATGCATAGCGCCTCTCGATGCCACCTGCTGTGTACGAGATGCTACTGCAGCCTACATGCACTACCTGTAGTGGGCACCAGATGGCGCCACACCTAAACGGGCTGTTGTAGTCTTTCTGAGTCTGTCTCGAGTCTTTGTAAGACTGAAGTTCTGGCACTGTGGCTGCGTTCACATTACGAGGCTTTATGACATTAGACGCTCTCTTTATGCCCTGCCAGATTCGTGACCCATATCTGTCGTTAGCGTGGTCTGAAAGGACCTGCGTCTGCACGTTTTATCAAGCTGAAGCCGCTGCTGATTTGCTGCCCACACTGGATGATGACCTTGGGGATATAAGCAGTATATTCTGAAGGTCACATGACCACATAGGCAAAAATGTGGATGTTTATAAGTCGGATTTAAGCTTGTAACGTGAACGTAACCTGTAGAGGGCCTTTTACCTAGCGGGTCTACAGCAGAGGATTCATCATTTTGCTCCTGTTTACGTTGCTGTAGGAGAAGACGGAAGAAAAACCCTGATGCCTGATGTTTCGTTTGTCAAGTTGCCTAAAAAGTGTTTGTCTTTTTTCTTTTTCTTTTTTTTTCTTTTTTCGTATGAAAGAAGGGACCAGAGTTGTACTGAGAGGAGCAGACTGTAACATATCGCTCTGACCGTCTGCCTGACCTTTGTGCCCAAGTAAAGCACCTTCTCTGGGGTTCGCACTTTTGCGGACTCGCACCACGGCACCTTGGATCAGTTCTGTCTCGCTGAGCGCAGAGGCCAGACAGACGGCGGACTCCACAGTGTGAGTGTGTGGGACGAGAGTGTGAGAGTTTACGTGTCCGTGTTTCTGCGACTTCCCCCTCAACGTGCACTGCCGCTCAAAAGTTTGGAATCATATAAATTTGTTTTATGTAAAGTGAAGTCGTACCTTAAGGTGTGGATTTGCATATTGGGCCCATGAGTCACCACAAGTTATGCAATGTTTCAGGTATTTTTGGGGAAAGGTATTTAAATGGGAAATGTACTGTATCTATCTATTTCAGGTTTTTCTGTTTGTATCTAGAGATGTCTCTCAGTAGATTAGTCATGTGGGGACAGATGTGAGAATACACATCTCTGAATAACTGTGGGCCGAGACCAGCGAGATTTGCCACCAGTAATTGTATCCTCTCCCAAATTCTTCTAGTCTGTACTCTGTAACATGCAGAGTGCAACAACACAAACCAAAAAAGCTACCTGGTGAAATGCTATCACTAGCTAACAGAAATGCTTTTGCTGTCTTGCTAGATCATATATAAATGATGGCTGAACAGGAGAACTACCTTCGGAATTTTTATTTTTTTTTATGTAGCTTAATGTCAGTTTTTGGGCCATTTTTAATTGGTCCATTAATTGTGAAATTCTTACACAGTTAAAAGGCAGTTGCCATATTAAATTATTTTTTTTAATTTTTTTTTTTGCATTTTTCAATTATTGTATATTTTGCTGAGTGGGTATTTTTGAGAGCAGAAGTTTTACTACATGTAATTTGCTTTTCACAAATCTATTCACTTGCCTACTTGGAGATTTTTGGGGAGGCTATGCTAACTCATGCTACACCCGTGTGCTAAAGACAGGCTTGTTGTTGTCCATGAAATAAAGCTGATGAGCTCTGCCTTAACTAGCTGTTTGATTAGTTTAGAAATTTCTCAGTCAGCTTGTTTACCACCCTGATGAATCTTCATCCCATCCACGTTTAGCCTAAAGCTTCTTGTTCTCACGTCTGCCCCATCAAGACTACCTCTTTATCCGATCACCTGTTTCGAAATCCAGGAGTGTTCTTTAATCTGGAGTTCGTTCTGCATATTGCCAGTGTTGGTTTTATACGCAGCCATATTGAAAACCATGATTCCACACTTTTGAGCGGTGGTGTAGATCCTGCTTGGGGTGCTGCGCTCTGCAGATATATATTCAGAAACGGTGAGCGAGGGCACGCGAGAGAGGACGGAGTGGCGTCTGACGTTGGATTTTCAGCACTGTTGGATTTTCAGTACTTTTCAGTCTGAATACTCACACAGACTCCTCTCTTCTCTCTCCGAAAGCCTGTAATGATTTACCTCTTCTATTCCCCGCAAACCCCAACAAACATCCTGCCTTCAACCTGTTTCCCTCAGCGTGGCACCCTGACATTTTGTAAAAAAAAATAAAAATAAAAATAAAAAAATAAAATAAACTGAACAAAAAAAAAAAACATGGACGATTAACTATATGTACAGATACAGTAACACAGTAAACAGAAATACCTGTTAATACAGCGGTATGCAGTTTTATGGGGTGGGGAATCAGAAGAGTTTACTTAAAGAGAAATAACCCACACGAAACCAGAAGCAGGAGTGAAATCCTGCAGATATAATTTTATTTTTTTTCCTGCGTTCTTTCGTGTGAGTTGCGGGGGTCCGCCATGAGTCCTGCTTTTCACTTTCTATGACTATATACCTATACAATATACAAAGATATATACTGTATATTATATAGAAGCACTAATGGAAATTTGATTGTTCTAGTTGTGCACTCACAGCATGAGTTGTAACCCAGAAGCTGCTTCTCGAGTCCAGCGCAGCGATGTGTGCGTGCGTGTGTGCGCGTGCGTGTGTGCGTGTCCAGCCCCCCCATATCGCCCTAGCCGTGCTCATGCAGTGACATTGTTATGCCAGTGCCCATCCAGTCCACTCCATTCAGTCTGTGTTCAGAGTGCCAATAACTTTGTGAATCCCTAACTGTGACCCAATATTATCAAAATGTAATTGCACATTAACTACTGTAAAGAAAAAAAATAAGAAAGAAAAGTCAAAAGAGAACATCTGGATATCTTAATAAAAAGGTTTGTAACAAAAGGTTTTCACGTTTGTCCATCCTGACTCGTTATTCCTTCCTTTCTTTTTGCTTTTTTTTTTTTTTTTTTTAGCCGCTTCATTCATTTTTTCTTATTTTGTTAGCTAAATTGGAGCACTAAAAGTACTAAAGTATTTACCTTCAAATGTACTGGAGTATGGAGAGTAACGGGAGCATGATTTAATATGGCTCTAATGTCCTATTATCATTTCTGGAACAGGACTCTATCAGCTCAGTGTAGGTGAAGAGACTCTAGTGTCTCTCAGTCCACCAGTCTTTAATAGAAGCTCATTCATTAGTCTGATTATTACTGATGTCTATTCAAATTATCATAAGCACAGAACAATGCAGAAGAACAGGCTCCATTACACTTACTGAGTTACTGTACACCAACACACTACTTACAGTACACTAACGCATTACACTTACTGAGTTACTGTACACCAACACACTACTTACAGTACACTAACACACTACACTGACTGAGTTACTGTACACCAACACACTACTTACAGTACACTAACGCATTACGCTTACTGAGTTACTGTACACCAACACACTACTTACAGCACACTAACACATTACGCTTACTGAGTTACTGTACACCAACACGCTACTTACAGTACACTAACACACTGCACTTACTGAGTTACTGTACACCAACACACTACTTACAGCACACTAACGCATTACACTTACTGAGTTACTGTACACCAACACACTACTTACAGCACACTAACACATTACACTTACTGAGTTACTGTACGCCAACACACTACTTACAGCACACTAACACATTACACTTACTGAGTTACTGTACACCAACACACTACTTACAGCACACTAACACATTACACTTACTGAGTTACTGTACACCAGCACACTAACGCATTACACTTACTGAGTTACTGTACACCAACACACTACTTACAGCACACTAACACATCACACTTCAGTTACGGCCATGTATGGTTAATGGCCATGTAAAATGAATCGTGGCATATTTGCTACATGAAATCACATGACTGTTCTAATGTTAAGTTAACTGTGCTGAGAGGAAATACAGATCATAACATTCCCCCACATGTAATTCTACTTTCCCTGCAGCACAGCCTCGCGTGGCCAGCCGCTGACGCTCTGTATACTTTTCTGTGGATGTGTTTGACATACAGCCTCACTGAAACAGAAAGTAGTGAACATTAAATGAGCGCCTAATGATTCATCCACGGTGGAAGTTTGCCAAGAGAAGTAGCTTTGTTTCCTCGGTTGTTTTCCCAGCAGCTGCTAATCAACCACTTCCTCACGTTCCTGAGCGTAATACCTAACCGAGCAGGCCCACTTCCTCTTACTGATACCTACAGACGCAAGATCACTACCCATCTGCAGGAAATGCCAACTCTGCTGGTTCTGTGTGCTGTACTCGGGGAGCTTAGCTGCGTGGGGGGAGAAGGGCTTCCTTTGCATTTGGCAGACACTGAGCGAGTTAGCTTTAGCCATTAGCTCAAACTAAGCTCTCCTTTATTATTTGACAAATGAGAACAAGTGCTGCTAATCAGGTTGTACAGACAACAAAAATTGTTCTTCCTCTTTACAGTAGTCATGTTTATTTGTTCATGTCTTTAGTTTTAGGTTTAAAAAAAGCAGGCACAGTTTTAAACAATCTTTATTACTGGATAAAGATTGACCAGTGGATATACAGGGGTTGGACAATGAAACTGAAACACCTGTCATTTTAGTGTGGGAGGTCTCATGGCTAAATTGGACCAGCCTGGTGGCCAATCTTCATTAATTGCACATTGCACCAGTAAGAGCAGAGTGTGAAGGTTCAGTTAGCAGGTAAGAGCACAGTTCTGCTCAAAATACTGCAATGCACACAGCATTATGGGTGACATACCAGAGTTCAAAAGAGGACAAACTGTTGGTGCACGTCTTGCTGGCGCATCTGTGATCAAGACAGCAAGTCTTTGTGATGTATCAAGAGCCACGGTATCCAGGGTAATGTCAGCATACCACCAAGAAGGACGAACCTCCACCAGCATCACGTAGTGACCTGGCCACTATCCTGCAAGAAGAATGGCTTAAAATCCCTCTGACCACTGTGCAGGACGCAGTATATGTCATTCCCAAGACAAACTGACGCTGTATTGGCCGCAAAAGGAGGCCCTACACCATACTAATAAATGATTGTGGTCTAAAACCAGGTGTTTCAGTTTCATTGTCCAACCCCTGTACATATCCTATATATTCCACATATATATCCTATATATTCCACAGCTGTTAGATGGGTTCAGATCCGGTGACTTTGAAATCCTGCAGTTTGCAAGATCCTGACATCTTTCCAACTCCGGAATGTTCGGTCTGATTGGGAATGGGGTGCTTATGTCCCGCCCTTTTCCACCCACATACGGTTTTCATAAAACTTTGTATAAACTTTCATAAACTCTTCAGTCCATATTTGGAAACTATGTTACAAAAGCAGTCTGTTCTGAATTCAGTGCTTGTATAATGTTTCATGGCTTCAGATCCAGTGACTGGGACGGCCACTGAGGAACTCTTAACTCACCGTCCAGTTCAAGATTACTTGTAGTGCGTTATCCTGCTGGAAGTAGGCCGTGGTCAGATATAAGACTCCAGTAGGCTCAAATAAGTGTGCCGATAAAACATTCCCCGCACCATTAAACCACCTCCACCAGCCTGGACAGCAGACACAAGGCAGGTAGGGTCCATGGATTCCTGCCCTTAGCCCCGAATTCTGACCCAGCTATCTGTGTGCCTCAGCATAAATGGAGATTCTTTAGACCAGGTTGTTTTTCCAGGCTTCAGCTGTCCAGTTTTAGTGAGCCTGTGTCCACTGCAGCCTCAGACTGCTGTTCCTGGTTGACCTGAAATGGAATCCCACGTGGTTATGCTGTTGTAGCCCACCAGGTGGTTGTGTTGTGCATTCTGAGATGCCTTTCTGCTCAACACAGTCATACAAAGTGTTTATCTGAGTTACCATAGCCTTTCGGTCAGCTCCAGCCAGTCTGGACGTTCTTTGTTGACCTCTCTCAACATCGAGTCTACCAAACTGCGGCTCTCTGGGTGTTTTTTTTTTTACTGAGTAAACTGTAGAGACGGACTGTGAAAAGGTGTTTGGAGCAGCTGCTTCGGGAACAGGACAGCTGAACAGGGCTGAACGACTTGGGAAGAATGTCTTACTGTGATTTTTCAGAATTGGGACTGCAGTTATGTCCTGGGAACTGACGTCCAGGCCTGTTATTGGGTCTGTAAAACCAGACTGTCCCCTTTCTTAGTTAGCTGTGGTTGTGATGTCACAACATATAGTTGTTTGGATGCCTCCGATTGGTCTAACTCTTCACAGGCAGTTTACAAGCTCTGGTATTAAATTGTAATTAAAACTGCAGCTCTTACGATTTAAACAATACGCTCTTTTAATTTTTGATTTCGATATCAAATCAATTCATCGTTCAGCCCTGACTAACAATGTGATGTCACAGATGCACAGGAACAACCGGGAACCTTTGGGGTATTCCGATATTGCTGTAGCAGTATCAAGGTATATCAAGGTCCGTTGGGGACGGATAAGCTTTATGATGCATTGCTCTTTGATAGAGAGGAACCATAAACACATGTGGCTGATTACTCAGCACTTTATATCAGATCAGCATCATCATTTTAGGTTGGGTTATGATTTACATTTCTGAGAAATCTACTAAAATGTCTTATTCTGGTTCAGTTGTACTAAACTTTGAGCTTAAGCTATCTAAGTAATCCTTGCTTTGTGAAATATCCTGCTGTACTCCAGAGGCACTGGGGTTTTGTTTTGTTTTTTAGCATATGAGTCATTTAATTGGCTGGTATCAGATAAAGGCCTAGAGTTGCGTTCATATCTCATATCAGCTTATGGCAATACTCCAGTGTCCTTTAACCTAATCTGGCTCTGCTGTGTACAGCCGATAACCATGGACAATAATCTTGACGCATTGTGCTGGAGTATAAACACACTGAAGCTACGGTCCAGTGGTTTTATTATAGGTGCATTTAGAGTCAACAGGTTGGTTCAACAGTTGGTTTCTGAGGATAGGGAAACATGTTCTAATGCTTGTCCTCACTGTAACAGCTCTGGGAGTTGTGTGGGCCAGGCTGGCCTAGTTCCATGTTCCTTCAGGCTCAGGTAGGTAGAATTCAATATCTTCATCGTCTGAAGAATATCTGCACCCAGAAGAGGATGTGTGGGGCTGCAGTGCTATTTGGAAGGAAAGGCAACCAGGAATAGTAAATTTAGACTGATGTGGATGATATTTATTGAGCTACACATTCAGAAGTAGTGTCTCCCAGGATGGCTAATGTAACATGCCAGACGTCTCAGCATGGAGTTGTAGATGGTGTCCTGCGATAATCCATCCCATGCATGTTGAATGTTCTTACCGTAGGGACCGCAGTGATTCGTTGGTCGTCTTGACTGGGACGTGTCACTGAAGATGACCCGCTGCCATTCTGAGTCACTCCATGACAGTCTGGCACGACACCATTACAGTCTTTGGCGACGCTAATGTGGTGTTAAAAGCAGTCATCGTAACGGTGATGTGATCTCAGCGTAGTGTTCTTGCACGGACGTTTCTGGAGAAACCCCCTTACTCCTCCCCCTTACTCCTCCCCATGATAAGAGGTTAGAATACACTGCCGGGGCAGCAGAGCTACTTCTTCGTCCTCTCATCTCACGGATTCCACTTCTACAGCTCTACAATGACTCCCTATCACAAAGTAGTATTTCAAGACAGGACTGGTCAGCTAACTGATGCATGGACATATCAAACCTGTTACGTCTTCCCATTCTGATGATACTTTTAGTTCATTCTGAAAACACACAGTCCTGCATACTGTTCATGTAAACACTGTAAGCAGTGACATATCTTCACAAAGGATGCTGATGCAAGCACATCACCTGTTTTGGAATGTTTTTTCCACAGTGTTCCTGGTCTTATCTTGCCCCCTCTCCCAGATTTTGAAAGCTGGAGCGTGTTGCAAGCATCAATTTAAAAAAAGACAGATTTTATTTGTATGTCTGTACCAGCATCCCTTTTGGAAACTGATGTGTGTAGAAAATGCAACAGCAACACATTAATGCATTAATCCATTAGTATTACGCTGGATAGGCTGCAGTTTTGCAGAGGAAGCGGACTGCAGGGTCTTGCTCATTCTGGCTTGCACATTCTAATGTGCAAAAAATGCTCACGGTGAACCCGTCATCATGCGCATGTGACCGCGTGCGCACAGGCCAGTTATATGTGGTGGTACAGCAGTGTGAGAGAACAGCTCCATTAAACAGCTGCACGCTCCCCGTATAAGGGCAGCGGAAGTGTGACGCGCCGTGTGGCTCCATGACCATATATGGACGGTGGCCAGTGACGGCACCGCGGAGCTAAATATGGAAACAGGAAGCGCATCACGGGTCTTTCCGCTGAAAAGGAGCAGCGACCGGAAACTCCAAATATGGACATGAGGTGGAGGGGGAAAACTCCCCCCTCCCCCTTCCCTCAGCACCCCTTCACATTGGTGAGGACAGTAGACAGGTCAGGAAGGACTGAAGGGCCAGTCATAAAAACTGGAAGGAAGAAAGAATACGGAACGTATAAATACATACATACGCAAACACCATAAAACAAATAAAATAAAATGTCCATATAAGATATATTAATAAATAAATCCATAAAGATAACACAAAAAATACAATAATCACAATAATAAGAATGACATTTAAAAAATAACATTTATTAGCTAATAATTAGGAATAAATATTAGTGACATAACTAAAAATATGTTGTATTGCAATTGTATAGATAGATAGATAGATAGATAGATAGATAGACCTAATAAAGGACAGATATAGAGACAGGGATGGATATATGGGTGGCTGAAGGGATCTGATGGATAGAGAGAAAGAAATAGATAGAGAGAGTCTGAGCAACCATCATAACAAACTGAGCAGAGGGAACACGTTTGTCCTGTTTCTGCTGTTTCCTGGAAAAAACGTAAGGTGGGCGGGGCACCGTATGGGGGTGTCAATCAGCTGACGTCACGAAGCTATATAAGCCCTCCCGTTCAAGAGGCTTACGTTTGACTCGCTGAAGACAGGAGGACTGACCAAGTCCCAAAGTTGATCCAAAACAAGAGGAGGTCCAAAACACACAACAACCCACTTGATCCTAAAGGCAGTATGGAAGCCATGGACGTCAGCGCCGAAGCCAAGCGGATCATGGTCCAGGCTCTGAGCAAGATGTACGGCTCTCGGTCTCAGCGGGGCGGACTTCGCCTTCACCGGAGCCTTCTGCTGACTCTGGTGATGAAATCAGCAAGGGACATTTACCACTCGGCTCGGGCGGCCGGCGAGAGCCAAGAGAAACCTACAGCTGACTCTCCTACAGACCCGCCACGGGAAGAGGAGGCGATGGAGACCTCGAGCACAGAGGTTCCCGAGGTGTCTCCTCATCCAGAGCCCACAGAGGTCGAAGTGGACCAGGAGAACCGGAGCCCGGTCAGAGGTGACCGCCACTCGAGAAAACGGCGAGGGAAAAAGGCCACAGAGCCCGACTTCCTGCCCTGCAAAAAAGCCAAAATGGACTCGGGAGAGGTCCTGAGAATCCTCCAAGACGCCTCACTGAGAAGTAACTCGGGGAACTGCGCTAGAGAGACGGACACTTTACCGGGCGCATGCGTGCTGAGGACTGTAGCTACATGCTGAAGACACTGAAACTGAGACTTTATTAAAGACCAGCCCGCGATGTGGGACCCCACGTGAAACCATGCCTTGGCTGTAAAGTCCTGGCTCTGGCTGGTTTGTTGGGGGGCACCGGAAGCGCCTCTGGGTCAGAAAGTTGTGTCACGGCTGATTCATGGAGGCGCAGCAGCAGGAGGGCTGTTTTGGAAACTCCAGCTAAACCACTCAGGACGTGGCCCGGTGACGGAGGCATGACTCAGGGTGCTCGCGCTCTGGTGGGTGCGCCCAAAACCACCAGATTAGATGACTTTTCCTGTCGGCGTATCTTGGAAATACGTCATGGACGCATTGTGTAGATCACATGAGAGACTGTAGTCCTCACTCGCCGACTTCCTGTTCGAATTCTCCTGTTACAGCTAATGTAACTGCCGCACCATTTGAGGTGGACCGGGAGACTTCGAACAAGTAGCCATATACAGTCTCCTGTCTCCTCACGTTCACTTCTGAGGGAGCAGAATTCCCTCGAATAAGGAGGACTGAAGGAAAATGTCTAAAACTGGTCCAGTTAGCTACATATGCTAAAACTGTATTTATTTATCTGTGTGTTTTTGGTGTTGTAATCTCGGTTGTAACCGATGGTTCATGAAATAAGCTGCTAAATGTCATTCCAGATGTGAACTACCTCACTTTTTTGTATAATAAATATTTGTATAAAAGTGACTTTCTGTGTAGTAACTCGTGTTTGGATGGAAACCGATGATCCTTCAGGGTTGTTAGCGAAACCGGAAGTACAGGAGTTGGTTAGCTACACCGAAACTTGCATGTATTTGACGCTAACATTTAACCCGTTCAGCGCTGTTTAGTTGGATGTCCATATTGTATTCTTTTCTTGACATTCTTGTTTAAGTTGCTGTTTTTAAAATGACACCTTTCAAACTAATTAGTTTTAGCAGCTGCTACAAAACTAAAACTACAACTCCCATTATCCCTTGCGGCGCTAGCAAGCAAACGCTAACAGCTAGCTTTAAAGATAGCCAGATGAGTGATTATCTTTAGTTAATAACATTATTTAGTAAGTTCTAAGTAATTTAGATGTTACTACTACCATATTACAAATGTGTAAAACATCTTAAAATAAGTGACAATTTAGAGCAGAAATATAGTCACTAAAACATGTCTACCACCTAATTTTAAATATTTTGTTTGTGTAAATATATATTTTTTCATAACTATGTGCCATTTATCGGATTATGATTATTTTTTAACAGTAATCTCATTTATATTTTAATTGTATTTTAAAGAAGCATAAAGCACCTCATAATGATGAAATTCGTTTGGTATAAGTTATTGCTTATGCATAATAACATTTCTCCTAATGTATAATTAGATTTTCACATAAAAAAAGCATCATCACAAAAAACTAGTTTCTCAAATTAATGAGATACTATCTCAAAATAATGACTTAGTATTGCAAAAATAACGGTACGGCTGAGGTAAATAAAATGACTCAAGTGCAAGCTGTGCTAAGTCACCGCTCAAAGATGCCATCTGTGTCACTTCATAGTAGGAAAAACAGATGAAAAAAATAAATAAATAATACACGGTTTCCCGAAACTGTCGGGGAAGAAAAAATAATCGCTCAGCAGCGCTGACGCGAAAGCGTCACGTGCCCTCCTGTTGCTAATGCTAGTCTACACTCTTCACAGCTCAGAACAATAGAGGGACAACAACACACCATTTACTGCTGATTACCGGGCTATTAGTCCAGTCAGGAGGAAATAAAAGGCAATTTCCTTTTCCAAACATTACTTCCACCAGTGCTCAACCACCTTTCCCAATCATGTTTTATGACAAGGACAACTGATCAGACTGCACGTCTTTCCAGGCCTCTACAGCTGACCAGATCACATTCCACTAAGCATTTTCCCCTTCCCTGATCCCCTGTAATGTAGTCAGCATTACCAACAAAGGGCAGATGGATGCAGCCTTTGAAAGACAGAATTTGAGGGAACAGTAGAGGAAGAAATAGGCTCTTAATATTGCCCTGTTTGGTGCTGTAAAGTGGGGAGGGGGCAGGGAGAGGAATGCATGAGGGTGGTATTTATAGATGAGGGGAAGGGAAGCAGAACCCTTTGCACTTCCGCACATCTGGCCGGCAGGCTGAGGGGGAAGGGAGGGTAAAAAATGCCTGTGTGGCTAATCAATTGTCCTGCTAATGGAACGCCTCTTCCCCCTCCCGTGCCCATGTCCGGGCCTATCGCCTTCCCCCAGAAACCTGAGCCCCCGGCGTCTGAAATCTCACCCAGAGCAGGATGTGCAAACTGCTTTAGGATGAGCTCACCTCAGCCAAGGTCTGCTGGCTGAAACGCAGACGGTAGACCCTGACACGCAAACCAGGGGCTCCAGCATGAGGTGTCTGCCCAAAACCTAAAGTAACCTACTTCACAAGGAGACCCATTTTACTGTCTAGTACCTGGATATTTTATAATAGTGTCATAGTGCATCAGGAACTGACATTTTACGCTAAAAGGAAATGGCAAAAGGGGCTCCCCAGATAACAGATTCATCCCTGAATAGCCTCAGCACCAGAAGTGCTTATACATTACTTCTTTTAGGATGATTTTTGTGGTAGACTGAGGCCCAACCCAGATAACAGAATTGTTCTGGCCCAAATCTAGTCAAGTTCAGTCACTGGTGCACTAATCTAAGTCAAGTCCAATCACTAAGATGCATGCCAGAATCGGGTCATGTTATCAGGCAAGTCTGGGTTGAGCCTGAAGTGTCTGGAGAGTCAGTCTTATAAGGTTACCACTCCTGCTACTGAGTGCTGATGGGTTACCACTCCTGCTACTGAGTGCTGATGGGTTAGCTTTCCTGCTACTGAGTGCTGATTAGTTAGTGATCAGTGATATATATATAGCAACTCTCCTTACTAGCAATTCGCTGCTCTGAACTGTGAATTCACTGTGAAGTCAAATCTTAAGCATTGAGGTGTTAGTTCAGTTTGAGTCTCAAATCTTTATAAGAGTTTAGTTAAAGTATAAAGAGAGTTTAGTATAAAGTTAAAATCCAACTCTGTCAGCTGCATCTTGACTTGGAGCCTTTTATTAAATATAATATTAATATTATATAATAGGTGGCATTTAAAGGACAAACTAAACTAGTGTAAGAGCTTTGCTTTGCAGTGTAACTAAAACTTCAGATAGATTACATCAGATTTGCTAATCCTTAGCCAATTTAGTGACTGCATATCACACTTTTATGTTTCTATTACTGGACATGGCTATAGCTAAACCCAGATATCAAGCATATATCTGTCTACCTGCTTGGTAAGGTCGACACCCCACTGCTTGTTCACCCCCGGACCACCTAGACCATTGTCCTGTGTACTAACTAGGTTTTAATCTCCTCCTAGAACATAAAAAGACAAATATTACAAACAGAAAAACAATAAAAACGGTGATATTAAATGCTTTAGTGGAAACTGTTACAAAAAATCATTTACTGAAGTAATTAATAAAGATTGTAATGGGGGAAAAAAAGATATATAAGTAAATTGGATGCTGAGTGGAAAACAAGTGATGAAAAATGGCATTTTGCCTAATACTCTGCTTAACCTGAGCAAGGCTGAGCAAAACCCCAGTTAGGCGTTAGTGGGCCAACGGTCTGCTATGCTCTGGATATCTGGGAACTGACAGTCACAAACACAAGAAAACACAATGATTTATTCATTTATAGCTATACGGTTGACTTTGGTCACTGTTTTTCTCAGGCTGGCATTTTGAAAGTCTATAGTCTCTAGTCATTACGGGGCTTCAACATAGAAAGGGCTTGTTAATGACCTGATAAGATGGATTAGGTGTGTTAAAGCAGTAACAACATACAATTTAGGACCTGAGACCTTCAAGGACACCTACCTAGACCCAACTGCTGCTTTCAGCTTATAATCAGGAGGTAGTTTTCTCCAAGGATGCACTCATTCAACAAAGCTAAGTGTACATTTGTGTGGCTCTAATTTGTGCTGCAGTCCAAACTGACGAGGACTTGTCTGAGAGTCACCAGTAATTCCCACTGTCATCAGTTTGTGATAAATTTAATTTTACTGGAGACAGTTGAAAGACTAATTAAGGCTTGGTCTTGAAGAGGACTCGATATGTCAGGCTCAGTTGTGACCTTGTCTTGTTTTCATTCTTCCATTTTCATTTCCTCTGCAGAGATGAAGTTAATGTTGATTTGATGCATTTCAGTGTATTTGACTTCATTATCTGATTCGGAGGGGTTGTTTATGGTGCTTCCTGCCAGGAAACCCAGTGAAACCAGTCTACTTGAAAACAGCATCCGTTCAAGGACACGGGTCCCTCCCTTTAGGGACTTCACCCAAGACATGGTGCATTGGGGTACTGAACCGTGCATAAATGAAGCACTTACAGAAAAGGAGAATATCCAAATTCCCTGTGCACTCTTATGCATGTAGATCCTAACCGACAAGATGTGTCGCACTGCAAACTATATATTACTGAATGCAAGTAGCAGAATTCTAACAACAGAGAGCACGGACAAGCAGAACAGGGGACATGCCAAAGTATAAAGCTATCTCTAGCAATATGTAAAAAGTGCATTTCCATTTCCAGATAAGTTTAAGGTATCAAATCAAGTACAATTCTGATGGCTTTGGTCCTGCAGCTCCTGGGCCACCTTAGTATTGCTCATACCTCTAATTTTGGAGCTTTAAAAAATTAAAAAATGTAGATCTTTAGATCAAAAACCAGAGCTTTAAGGCCAACAAGAGAGGAACAGAGCCATACAAACCTCAGTTCCTCTGCTGATTGATGCTAAAGAGTCTCACTGCAGTTCCCTAAGGTACTTAGTACTTTAGACACTCCTGAGACCCGACCCTTGCTTTCGTTGGCATTTTAATTTATCCTAGCTGTATCGTGACTTAGTCGGACCTAACTAAGTACATAAACGAAACATCGCCTTCTTTGTACCAGGCAAGTTTTTTTAGCAAAAACATGGTGTCTATCATTGGGGCCCAAAGGGTCAACGTTTTAAAAATCATGGTGCAGAGAAGCAGACATGTGACGTCCTCATATGAGGTCTCAGGAGGTTAAGTAGGCTGTTGAACTGCAACTTTTCTTGAGATGTTTTTTCTGGGAATTGATTTTTTCTTCTCCTACAGTCTGTGTTTCACAGACACAACACTACAGTTACAGTTATAGGTGTAGGCCACTGTACACACCTCTGTTTATCTCTCCTTCTGTGTGCTACAAAGGGCTGTGTGTGGCTGAAATCTTCTGATCAATAAGGTGAAGTGGTGCCAGGCCTCCACTCGCAAAACCATTTATCCAGAATGTGCTGGTAGAACACAGTAAATGAAGCACACAGAGGGAAGAAAATACAGCGCCTTCTTTCCTACTACTTTGAACTCTCTAAATCAGTTATTTTTCTGAATAACTTATAGAAAGAGAGAGAGAGAGAATTGTGAGGAGGTGAGATATATAGACAGATGGATTTTTAAGTGATAAACAGACAACTGTATACACATAGCTAAAGATGTGTGTATAGACAGACAGCCAGACAGACAGACAGACAGATAGATAGATAGATAGATAGATAGATAGATAGATAGATAGATAGATAGATAGATAGATAGATAGATAGATAGATAGATAGATGGATAGACAGACAGACAGATAGATAGACAGATAGATAGACAGATAGACACACAGACAGACAGACAGACAGAGATAGATAGATAGATAGATAGATAGATAGATAGATAGATAGATAGATAGATAGATAGATAGATAGATAGACAGGCAGACAGACAAATAGATAGATAGATAGATAGATAGATAGATAGATAGATAGATAGATAGATAAAATGATTTTTTCAGGTTGTTTTTTTAGATTATCTCTTGGTCCAACTCAACAACAGCCGTGTTTTCCACATTTTTTTATATTCCTTGGCTTTTTGAGACAAGGTATTTCTTGATGTGTCGTATAGTAACTGGGGAATATGTATTTTTTTTACCTTGTTCACCCTCCTCTGGTTTCAAGAAGACTTTTATCATTGTTTTGACGCTCTACTAATATGTGTATATCCTTTTGTAAACACATTTCTCTGTGGGTGTCAGTGGTTCGCCTCGGAGGTCAAGGAGCAGAGGGCATGTAGCTTTCGAGTCCTGAACCCTTCAAAGCAAAGCTCTTAGCAGAGCAACTCCTCTCGTAAGCTAGCTAGCTTTAGCTTTTTAAAGTGCGCGTGGAGAGCTCCAAAAAAAAAAACTAAAACATTTTTTATATTTGTGTGATATATAGGATGAGGAGGATAGAAAATAAGGGAAATAAGGGTGTTACTCTGTGGAAAGCAGTTGATAGTCACAGAATGTACGAGCGAGTTCGCTTTGCTTTGCCTATCTCATTAGATGTTCATTTGGCTACGTCATTATTGTTTTTTTTGCAGCTGTTAAGCCTTGTGTCGTCAATTTTTTCTTCAGCGGCTTTCTATGTGATAAGCCAGCTTTTAGGATGTGCCGCTCTGCTTTAGTTGTCAGCTCATTAATGCAAGCTTTTCTGGCGGTTCAGATGCTTCTGACTGGAGAGAGGAAAGAAGGAGATTGTTTATAGTGTAAATGACAATAGACTTGTGACTGTAGAAGGGAAGCTGCTAAGGATTAGTGAAGATAGTGATTAGAGCTTATAGCGCTGGATGAACTACAAGTTGGGTGTCCTGATGGCCCTGGATTTAAAGGAGCTGTATGTGTTGAAGCTGGATAACTAAGAGCCTTGATGCTGTGCCTCTTCACAGAAGGAGATAGAAGAAAGAAGGCAAGGAAAGGAGATAAGGAGGCTTCTGAATTTATCACTGTCATCACTGCTGAATTTCAAAGTTTGAGAAAAGAAGAAGAAGGGAGCTGATGGCTGATCTTGTGGATTGCTGATAGTCTAGGTTGGAGAGAAAAGAAGGAGTTCTTGATACTTCTTAGATGAATTTGAGAAGGATAATTCCTAAGGGAGAAGAGAAGTAGAAAGGAGAAAGAGAAGTAAGAAGGAAGGACTGTGAAGCTTGAGCTGTGGAAGGAAGCAGAGGTCTGTAGAGTAGGAGCTGTTCCCTGATTATTTTGCTTGGACAAGCTCTTGTGTTAGGTTCAGTATTAGTCAGTTTTTGTTGTTTTGTTCACCATAGTGGGGAAAGGGAAAACAGGAAGGAAGAGGGGAGGAGGAAATAACAGGACGAGTGAAGACAGAAGGTTAAAAGAAGATGAAACAAAGAAGGGAAAGGAAAAGGAGGGAGGGGAAAAACAGAAAGAAGGAGGGGGGAGAAGGCGAAGGGTGAGAGAGAGAAGGAGATGAGGGAGAGGAAGGAGAACGGTTTAAGAAATGTATATAAGCCAACAGCAACATATAACTAACATCATAGTTCCAGTATTTTATTTTCCAGGCAGTTGCCTTTTGCAAAAGGAAAAAAAAATCCTGCAGGAAAGAGAAAGCACTTTTGGTTTTTTTTTAGAAAAAGAAAAGACACTTTGATTTTGGTTGAGGTTGATGTCCAGGCCGACTCGAGACCGAACAAGTTTTGAAGAGTGACCGAGCTGCTAGTGCACTGTGACTGATCCTGCGACTGAACAAGGACATAAAAAGTTATATTTTCGATGAGGTTATGTCAAGTTAGAGGAGTTTCTTGAAGGAAAAGGTAGGAGTAGATATCTAGCCCAGCAGTTTCATGAGAAAACCTTACACATTCATGTGTTTAGTGTCGATATCAGAAGATCTCCTTCTTTTGTTTTTTGTTTGTTCTAATCTAAAAAAAAAGATGATTGACTTGATAGAAGCCCACATTATATCTATTTAAAAATGCCTCTGGCTCTGGACCTTTTTTGTTGGTTTTCTTCTCACTTTGCTTATGACATTGCTATTTATACTCCATTATACTGTATACATTGCTATGTATTATAGATTAGCTTATGCTACTAAATTATTTAGCATTTGACATATGTATAAGATTTTTATACAGTTTTCTTCCTGTGTTTGCCCTTTCCTCTATAATTCAGAAAAACAAAAAAACATAACTGGTTACCAGTGTGTAGGTATTCATCTGATATCAGCTGAACAGGGGTTGAGGTGTTTGGTGGTGGTGTGTTTTGACGAGAGTAAGGAAGGAAACGCCTGTCCGGGCTGACTAACACACACACACCCACACACCCACACACACACACACACCCACACACACACGGAATGAGTTCAACATAAAAGCCACAAATATGCAGAACGGCACAAAATATGAGAACACCCCTGCTCTATGGACAGCATCATAAACATCTTACTATAATTCTAATGTTCAAATTAAATTAGGGTTTGCCTAAAGTAAAAACGAGAGTAAATATGTTACTGTAGAAATTCAATTGGTTCTACTTCACGAATATGATAAATATTTAGTGTGCCATTTTATGGGCCAGTTTCTCAGTACAGGCTGAGACGAAACTGTAATGGAAATAGTTATTCACCATCCTTTCTAATCTAGGCTTTAATCAGGCTAGGATTTAATCATTTGTATGGGAATAAAACAAGACTGCCAACATTGTCGAAGCATGTGAGTTACATCTAACGACAATCAGGGGAAGAGCCTTTCTCCTTCTGAGTACTGGTATCTCTCAGGGGTTCTTCCACATGCTCCTTACTCTGTGTCTCCCTTAACGAGAGGGTTACCCCTCATTTCTGGCAAGCTTTTGGACTATGGCTGCCGTACAACGA
The DNA here is from genome assembly GCA_024036415.1 of Prochilodus magdalenae. NCBI lineage: Eukaryota > Metazoa > Chordata > Actinopteri > Characiformes > Prochilodontidae > Prochilodus > Prochilodus magdalenae. The sequence continues at coordinate 243,390 of JAMWET010006520.1, forward strand.
GCTATACAAACAAACCTAAACTACAATGATAATTTTCCACATGTAAATATTCTGATTAGAAATATCTTCTTTATGCTCTGATTTTCATATCTGGATTTCCTGTTCAGTTGAGAGCTCTTTGAGCTCATTATTTGTTTTCTAAATAGTGTTTGTTGTGACTTGAGGTTTAGGCTCATGGTCTAATTGCAGGATGAAATGGTTTCCAATAAAAGCTCTTGCAGTGGACAAAACTATTGTAAGGATCTGCTTATACTGCTGATTACAAAATTCCTATAATGTTGTAGCTGCGTTCCTCCATGTTTTATTTGGGTTAAATCTGGCATAAGATATCACACCTCTACTGGGCCTAACACGTCTTGACTCTCCTGTTTGTTATTAAATGCTTCAGTCTTTGCCTCTGTTGTCTTTGTCTAAATGCTGACATTGTCATACACCCAACATCAGATTTTGAGCATCCCAGTATGTTTCCTATAGGTAAGTTTTAGCAGAGGAACTTGTAGATGGTGATAGTATTGTGTTAGTATCTCTTAAGGAGTGGCCGTGTTCTTGTTCAAACCTTGAGTCTGATTTGTTCTTGTGTTTTTTCTTGGTCTCATTTTGGTTGGCTGTCCACTTACAAAGCATTTCTAACAGGGTCTACTTGGGTGAATATGGACATTTATTTCCTACTGCAACTAACGATATAATTATCACTATTATATTTTGTGTTATAATGCATCAAATTGACAATCTCTTTTCACATGCTAATAGCATGTTGCACCACTATATGGCAAATGGGGGCTTTGTTACTGAGGTTTACAATACTCCATCATTCCCATTATAGTCTAAAGAGTTTAAAGGGATTTAGACAAAAAAAAAATTGATAGGTGTTACCATATTATGTACCAATACTGTATATATGTGTAATAAGACTCTGCATGCCAACAAACACCTAATTAAAAATGGAAAACATTCACACAGTGAATCTGGCCTCTCTCATTTACACCTCTTTCTCTCTTGCTCATACATACACCTACTTGCTACAAATGTTGGCTCCCACTTGCTCAACTACCTTGCACATGGATGTATTGCATATTCAGATTTTTTATCTCTTGATTTAAGGGTTAATCCCCGTTTTGTATCTTCAGTGTTAATCTATAAATAGATGAGTGATTAACACTGGAGAAAAGACATAAGAGAGCAGCTAGATACATATGGGGTGTACACAAAATAATGGGAATAAACGAAATATTGGCCATATATATATATATATATATATATATATATATATATATATATATATATATATATATATATATATATATATATATATATATATATATATATATATATATATATATATTGGTTTCCACCCAGATGAAAAACAACTAAATCAGGACACAATTTTCAACTACTTGTTTTGCCCTGTTTAAGGTTTAGAGTTAAACAGGTCAGGTTCTGTGTTCCCGCAATGGCTTTGGATTAGGCAGTTTCTGTTCTGGGCTATGAAAAGCTTTTGAAACAGATTTGGCTGAACTAGGTTATAGGGGTTGAACTTGCATTCTGCAGCCATATAAGGTGATGTTTGGTGACTTCTAGCAGCTGTTGTGTTTAAAAATGTTCATTAAAGCCTCATGTTTTAATCTAACTAGTTGATTTTAGGTCAGTCTATCTGCATTTTGAAAACCTCTCACTTTCTTAGCCAAACATTAGCCAGATTATTGGCATAACCAAAGGGTGGCCAGTTCCACCCTAGGGTTTACTCAGGATAGCTACCATTACTTTCTGACAATGCTCTGGCTTTAGAAATAAATCTGTCATTTCTCATATAGGCTACTGAGCAAACAGACGAGTGAGGGCTTGTCAAAACTTTGTCATACAATCTTATTGAAAATAGTTATAGCTATGACTGCCCAATTACTCTCACTTACTCACTCATCTTCTAAACCACTTAATCCTTCTGGGTCACGTGAGGTCCTGGAGCCTATCCCAGCACTCATTGGGCACAAGGCAGGAAACACCCTGGGCAGGCTCCATCACAAGGCAATTGCCCAATAAAAAATTCCTATATACTATATACTTGTTTTTCTAATTTGATTTAAGCACTGCTCAGCACTGTTCTTACAACACTTCTGGAATTTCTCTCACTACTGTTTTCTCTTTTTGTGCAGGAAATTCTTCGAAATGCCAACTGGAGGCCAAAATGTGTTGATTGCTCAGAGAAAAAATGAAAACTGTACATTACATACACATGAACATACACAGGAATTAATAAACAAATGCATATATCCTTATAATTCTAATTTGGTCATTTAAAAAAAAATCTTTCTCATTACTTTGTGTACTCCCAGTAGACACAGACAGGCAGACAGATATATAGTTAGACAGATAGATAGTGATAGTTGCATGTTGTGGTTAAAATGGTTAATAAGGCACTGAGCAACTAAGTCAGTGATACATTTCCAGACCTACAAACCTTTCCATCTTAGAAAGTCAAACTAGCAAGGGGAGCCTTCATCCCTTTCTAATCTCAAAGAATCTTGCGTTGGCAGCTGGAAAATCCTAGCCAAAAAAACCTAAAACAAAACAAAAAAAAAGCTTTCTGCTAAAGTGGTTAGTAGATTCAGTGTAAAAAAGAAATGCTTGCCTTCCTCAACGAAAACAGGGGCACAAGCATTATTCACTGTGAAATGTGACCACCAGTGGTTATGCATGTCAGTCTCAATGCTACATACAGAAGGATTGGCACGTCCTTTGGGACAGTAATCGTTTGGCAGTGTCCGTGTGAAACGGAAGATCACATTCGGGCCGTAAAAAGGGACACAAACACCAGTGGGACACAAGAGACATGAGGTTTTTGGCAGAAAAGGCCCGGTCATTGTTTCACCCATGCAATTTGATTGGCTGTGTTACATGTTCCTGTGCAGTTGGATTGGCTGTGTTACATGTCCTGAACACAGAATGGTGCACCGTCGGTGACAGACATTAAAAGTCCTACTTCCCAGTTTTACAGATCATCGACATAAATTGACATGGAACAGAAAGAGATGTGACAAGAGTGTGAATCAGGACTACAGGCTAGAACTGTGTGGCGCACAGTGCCATCTATTGATATGCTAGAGGTAGTGGAGCTCTGTTCCTTCTTCAAATATACATGTACACATGATGCCAGTCACGTTACGCTAGCATAAACCACCCTCAGCATCCGTGCTTAACAATTCATCAAAATGAAACTATCATGGAAATCAGTCTAAATGGTAAACTACTGCTTGCCTTTCTACAAAAAGGGGCATCTAAGGAGGTTACATGGAAATTAACAGTATGGTGGGGATTCCCACAGTGAATAAACTCTCATCACATACAGGTTCTTACTCAGGTCAGTCAATAGATAACACGTTCTGGGTAACCCTACCATATTTATATATCTTTTTTCAGCTCTGATATAAGCTCTGATATAAGTACCATCAGTAATTTTGCATGATCTTAGTCATCAAAAATATCTTCTTTATGTAGATTTTTCTGTATGTAGATTTTTGAGCTAGGTTAAAATTTGAACTATGTACATTTGCATTGATTCACATTTCATATACACATATTACTCAGAGTACCTTATTTCTAGGAAAATAGCTGTCTTTACAATCCAGGTCAGTTATGTGGCTCAATTTTTTTAAAGTCAGTGACGAGTCTCCATGCTAATTAGCTACTAAAGAGCAGATAAGCCGGAGGTATGAGGCGAGTCTACCATGGCCCAGAATGCATTACTGCCACAGAGCTCCACGTACCACACGAACAGAACCACACCGAAACAAATATGGCAATACGAAGAGCACAGCTGAGTCAAAGAACGGAAAAACTAGATACGAAATCAAAGCGACATCGTCATCATCACCATCATTGTCGTCATTCTGGTATCTTCTCTTTGTATAAACAACATTTTCAATAACAAATCTAATAGAAAGATGAAGTGGTTCTCTCTCTTCTCTCCTCCTCCGCTCCCTTCTCACTCCATCACACCCTGGAAGACTGGAGTAAGGGGAAAAGAGTTTACGTAAATTGTGTATATACATGTGTTTGAGTGGGCTTGTTTTTGTGGATGTGAGGGGTCAGTGTGCTTGCATGTCTGTCAATTTTGTGCAAGTAAGCAAACAATTGATACAGTGCAAATGGAATTTTACTGATGCGCTAGCTTTAAAATAATTGTGCTACTGAGTTCACCGCAATCTTGCTTTATTTTATTATAATTATTTGGTAGTTTGGTAATTTGGCAAAGTGTTAAGAAACGTTGGTGGGAAATGACCCCACCGTACTGTAATAAGGAATCCGAAGGTGGTGACGGCCTCTTGTCCCCTTTGTGCCATCCCTTAAAAGAACAAGGGATGATTTCAGAGAGGAATGAAAGGGAGGGAGACCGGGGACTGGAGAGAGAGAACTTCACAGACATAAAGAAAGGACCAAAAAATTTACCCCCCTCCCCTCCCCTATCCATTCAAAGTTTCTTTGTTTTTTTTTTCTTTTGCTGTTGTTTCAATCATGCAGGATTTTTCCAAGGGATTTTTTTAAATTCTAGGAGTTCAAACAAAGCTGAGCAGTGCAACAGAAGAATCAAGCTCCAATGTTTCCAACAAGAAGTAGAAGAAGAAGCCATAGAAGAAGAAAGAGTGAAGACCGTTTTGTTGATTTTTTTTCCTCCCCTCTTTTTGCTTTTTTGTATTTTCTTCTCTCTGAAGTTTGGTGGGGTCGGTAGCCATGACAGTTCCCAAAAACTCAGTCAGGGTGTGCTCCCCTGCCTGACCCCTACCATTTTTTTTTTTTTGGCAAAAACCCACCCGCACACACGCAAACACACACACACGCATACACACAGCCAGTGGCCTCACCCTTACTGAAATAATTATTAACAGTAAACACAGATGATAAAACTCATCAATATTACCCAACATGTGGGTGGATTTTTGCAATTAGACAAGAGTTCCAGGTCATGTTGTGTAAAGCGAGTGTCGATTCTCTGTGTAGCTTCTCAACTCAAGAGTTCTGTTTAGCGGTGATTGTGGTATGTCACTTTTGTCTGCATGGACGATGTGACTGGAACAGAGTGCAGTACATTTCTCCTCTCCATCATAATGATACACAAGTCCACTTTTTTCTTTTGTTCTTCCAGTCTTGGTATTTTTTCTGTCCTACATTTTCCCACCTTGTTAGGCGTCCCTTGTCCATGTTCACTTTAAGCAGTCCAAAACATTTGCAGGGAAAAGAGAAAACACAAAGAACAGAAAGGAAAGAATCATGCCTTGATTTTCCCCTTTTGGAGCTTCCAAACACACTTGTTAGTGCTTCCCTGGAGCATGCAGACTTAAGGAAGCATCCGGCCTTCAGGTTGGCCTTCCTGCATTATAGCCTTCCAGTGGCCTTTGCTGAGTCCCATTACAGCGAGTGCCAAAGTGCTCCCTTGTTTAATTTTCCCCTTGTTCCCTCCCTCCCTCCCCTTTCCCCAGAGGCTAGCACCAGTCGTCCTCATCAGTCTCACTGTAGGGTTCATGCAGGCCCTTCCTGGGCCCTACCGGGTGGGGGGGTTTGTGGGGTCCAGGATGTGTGGGTGGATGGTGGTGGGGGGAGGGCGAAGAGGAGCGATACCCGTTAGGCATCCGACGGGCAGGGGGCGGCACTTGCTGCCCCTGCTGGACAGGAACGTGGCGGGAAGTCCTGGGTGAACGTGGGTGAGGAGAATTATGAGGGTGGTGGGGGTTACCCTGGCCAGGTGGGCTTTGGTCATATGCCGGGGGTTCGTGGCGGCCAAATTCGTAGTCCTGGTCGTCATAGAAGCCACCGTCGCCCACCATCACTGTGCCCTCTGAGGTGCCTGGGCACCACCGGCCGTGCCGAGGAGAGCCATGGTGTGATGGTGGCGGTGGGTGGTTGGGGGGTGTGGGAGTGGGGAAGCGGGTCTGAGGGCCTGAAGGGGGCGTGGCCACAGGTTTGCGGACAACGGGTGAGTAGGTGACGTGGGGCCGTGGTGTGGCTGGGGTTTGGGGCAGTTGGCGGCGCCCTCTCCTGGGCGTGCTGGTCCCGGACGTCGAGGGGGCGGGGCTTCCGCTCACTGAACTACTGCCCTACACGAAAATGGAACAAGGCAAATAAAAACAAAAGAACAACAAAATTTATCCCACAACACGAGAGAGAGAGAGAGAGAGAGAGAGAGAGAGAGAGAGAGAGAAGGAGAGAGAAAGCGAGAGAGAGAGAGAGAGAGAGAGAGAGAGAGAGAGAGAAAGAGAGAAAGACAGAGAGAAAGAGAGAAAGACAGAGAGAAAGAGAGAGGGAGAGAGAAAGAGATGGAGAAAAAGATAGAGAGAAAGGCAGAGAGAGGGAGAAAAAAGAAAGAGAGAGAAAGGTAGAGAGAGAGAGATGGAGAAAAAGAAAGAGAGAGAGAAAAGAGAGGGAAAAAAGAAAATGGAAATACCAGGGAGAGAGAGAGAGGGAGAGTGAGATGGAGAAAAAGAAAGAGAGACAGAGAAAGAGGGGGAAAAATAAGAAAAAAGAAAAACCAGAGAGAGAGAGAGAGAGAGATTTAAAAAATTGTAAAAATTAAAAGAAAGAGGTAGGAAAAAAATGAAAAAATAGAAACCATGACCAGAGAGAGAGAAAGAGAGAAAGGAAGGGAGTGGGAAAGAGATGGAGCGACACACAGTGACAAAAATGAAAGAGATCAAGAAAGAGAAACAGAGAGAAAGAGAGAGAGAAAGACAACAGCGACACCACAGCAGTAAGGGAAGAAAAAGTGAAGTTGTGAAAGAGTGAGGAAGGATAGTGAGAGTGGATTGGCGATAAAGAAAGACATCGAAAAGCAGGAGAGCAGCATGACGAAACGCAAACGACGAGAGAAAACAAACGACCCAACGTTGAGAAGCAACATGTCACAAATAGAGGACACAGAAAAGAAAAAACAAAACAAAAAAGGAGAAAACAAATGAAGAGGAGTTGAATTCCATTGGAACGGTGAAAAAAATAGCTTCAAAGTCAATCTGACATGTTTCTCATACACATACAGGGTAAGCTGTGGTGTGCAGTTCTCTGTGAGGTTTGTGAACTATTTGTATCAGACAGATTAGCATTAGCAGCCATGCAACATTCTTTCAGGCTCCTGTTGCCTGAACACAGTATTAAGGGTGGGCGATATGAAAAAAACTATAACAGTGCGATACTTCCAGTGCACTTTGACAGTGGTGCTTTAAAGTTTGCAAACCCCTCAGAATTTGCTATATTACTGCATAAACATGACCTAAATCAAAACCATATTATTCAGTTCTGCATATCGGCTTAGAGGAAATTTAGCCTGTTCCTTAATACAGAACAGCTTTATCTCTGGGATGTTGGTCGATTTGCTCACCTCAGGTCCTACCACAACATTTCTATAGGATTAAGGTCAGGACTTAAATTGTTCTTTGGTAGAGAACTTGTGTGATTAAGATCATTATCTTGCTGCAAGACCACATTCTCTTGAGATTCAGTTTAAGAACAGATGTCCTGTTATTACCTTTTCCTTTTGCTGTCATTATTTAGAATTCATTATTCAGTTAATAATGACAACCTGTCCAAATTGTGATACTACCACAACAATGATTCACAGGTGGGATAAGGTTCTTATGCTGGAATGCAGTATTTTCCTTTCTTTGGATAATAAAAACTTCATTTAAACCAACAAGTTATATTTTGATCTTATCTTTCCACAAAACATTTTTTCCTGTGGCCTTGAAACTATTTATGAGCAGCAATGTTCTTTTAGAAGAGCAGCAACTTTCTGCCATACACTCTATTGCCGTTCATTGTTGTCCAGGTGGTGGACTCATAGATATTAACATTTGCCAATGTGAGACAGGCCTTTAGTCCTTCAAAAGGTTACCCTAGGTTCCTGTGTGTCTTGCTCTTGTTGGTAACCCATTCTTGGGTACGGTCTAACTGTGGATGGTGGAGTTCAAACTCTCAGAGGTGTTTCTGTAAATCATTTGTCAATACTAAAGGTTCACATACTTAAATATAATAAATGACTTAGTACATTTTTATCTCATTGGTTTTAGCTGTGTTTTATGTACTCTAGTAGTAATACAGTAATATGTAGTAATACAGGAAATTCTAAAGGGTTCACAAACATTCAAGAGCCACTGTGCAGGTATGCTTGTTAGAGCTGCTAAAGTGTGAAGGCTGGATGATAACCTCACTGTTGACTTTTCCAAAGTACTGATTAAAATGCACTTCCAAATATTGTTGTCTACACATTATAGTTTCCATAAATCAGCGGTTCTTAGGTCTATTAGCTGAGGTTTTCTCCATTTCAAATCCGTCATGGCCCACTAGAACACCTTTCTACATATTTAGGCATTAGCTGGGAATAATTCATGCAGTTGCTCAGTTTTATAAAAGTATTGATGACAGAATATATTCGGAAAGCATCCTGTGATTTACTGTAATTTATCATAACAGTGTTCACGTATCATCATATCACCCACTCCCATACAGTATATGTAATACGACAGTATTCCAGTAAAAACACACAGACATGTTCCAGTGACAAAAGAAAAGCACTGCAGTGGAAAAGAAGCTTGGAAATCCATCATTTTTGATGGATTCGCTTTGGAGTGAAATGGGGTTGTGTGTTTTTTCTGTGGTGGTGAGTGTGTTTAGCCCACCTGTCTATGAGTAAGGCACTCACGGCCCTCACTGGGTGAGCGAGACCAGCGGCGGTCCCTCTCCCGTGGTGGCCTGTGCACATACTCCCCCCGCTCTCTCTCAGGAGTATAGCGCTCCTTTTCGATGGAGCCATGATGGTGGTGGTGATGGTGGTGGTGTCGGCGGTCCTTCGCTCTGCCCCGGTCTCTGTCCTTCTCTTTGGGGGGCAGGTCGCCAGACTGAGTTGTGGTGCTGAGGTCTGTGCCCAAACCTGCAGGTCACAGCCAGTAAAAGGTACTACTATGGTAATCAGTAGCAACTACTGCTCAAAACAGTGTTTCAATGTGCTTAAACATATCTTTTCAGCAATGTTCTATCCAAATCTTTAATAATGTTTTTTGCTCTTCTGAACTTTGTCAGGTTTGGTCCAAACTAAAACAATAGGTGTGAAGGGTGATTCATACCACACTCTGAACCAAAGGCCCAAAACTAAGTAGCGGTGTCAGTACGTGGTTTGGCTTGTTTACAGCGTAATTTTTTTGGGTAGTCTAGATTTTAGGACTAATTAAAGAAAGATAAGACTAAACTTAATCAAACAATAGCAAAAGGAACAAACTTAAGTCATGTAGGAGTGAAACTGAGCCGAAGTAACACATTGGGAGAGGGAAATATTTAACTGTAATTTGGTCTAATGATGAATGTCAACTTGAAAAAGTGAATAAAAATGCTCAGTATGCATTTTCTGAGAGAAGGTGTGAGAGAGAGAAAAAGGGAGAGAGAAAGGATTTGACAGAGAGAACCTGTAGCTATTGAAACTTAACGTGTGGGGCAAGGATGCATGGCCATGTACTTCTGAATTTGTGTAACTTGGTGTATATTACACCAAACAGATCTATTTAGCAGGCTCTCCTCTACAGGTGCATATGTGAGTGCTCTATCATATTTCAAAGAGAATACTGCAACAAAGGAAGTAATAGCTATAAACGATAACCTGTTCACTTCTGGTAGTCTTGCGCTACATTGGGTCACCAGTGTATTAAAAAAGCAAGTGTGGCACAAATTTGACAAAAGACGCAACCCCCCTACACAAACCATTCAGTGTCAAGTATAGGGAAATGCAGCCCACATCGGTGATGATGACAGGACAGGAGTATCTCATGTATCTCTTACTAAACTGAAATGTGACACCAAAACTAACTGGACCAAATGTATACATTTTGGTAGATACAAATGTTCTTTTCTCTGTTTTTCTTACCTGTGTCAGCATCAGTGTAGCGGCTAAGTGAACGCTCAGAGGCGCGATGACTGCGTTCTCGGCGCCGATGCCCATGTCTCTGCCCCTCCTCTGGAATCACCCGCTCCATGGCATAATCCTCGCCTCGTGACACCCGGCCCAAACGGCCGTGACCCAGTGATGAAGCTGAGCGCTTCATCGGGCTGCTGTCTGTGATGGTCTGTTGATGGGTGGGACGGAGAGTGAGGAGAAAGACAGAGAGAAAGAAAGAGAAAGAGCGAAGGAAGAGAGAAGTTTCCAAATGATTAAAAAGTTATGGGTCAAAAGAAGCTGAGGGAGGAGTTAAAAATCTAGATTGTCTGACAGAGTTGCCAGTTACTTAGAAACATATACTGTGTACGTATTGCTAATGGTCACTTAATCAGGGACATCTACCATATAAGTCCCATTTATTCATCTATACCTGTTGCAGCAACCCCTCTACCTTGTTCATCAGTGAAAAGGGATCACCATATGACCACCACTGACCTGCTGTTTTCATAATGTGTGTGGTGACAGTTCACATGCATAAAACTGTGATCCTGGGATTTTTTAAAACACTGGTGTGACTGCAAGGTTGCAAGTGGAGAACCACCCATCCAGCCAATAGCAGCTCTGTGGTCAGAAACCGACTGGTACTGAAGGTCTAGAAGATGGCTAATACAGAGGGTCTTAACAGTACACCAGCAACGGAGCTAAAAGACAGTACGCTGTTATAGTAGGACTGAAAGATTAATTGTTTGTACACCAATATCACAATTTAAAAGAGTGCAGGCCGGACCTCAAATAGAAAACAACCATAATTTAAATCACAGTCACAACACACATCAAAAGAAATGAGATATTTTAGTAGATATTTTTTTTAATTTAGCTCTAGTATACAATAAATGAAACGCCTAGGAACACCACATAGCAGTGTTACAGACCGCCATGCCAAACCCATGTCAGTGTCTCTGTTGTGCTTAGGATGGTCCACCACCCAAATATCTGGTCAATAGCCAATGACTTATAGGGTAGAGAGGCAGCCACAGATGATGAAGCACACTGGCTACAGTCTGACCTTTAACAAGATGTTTCTGATAAAATGGCCAGTGAAAAGATACAGGAGGACCTAAATAACTGGCAACTCAATTGTGTGTAGGTATGTGCACGCAAGTACACAAGACTGTGTGCGGGTCTGAATGTCGATGGGTCTGAATGTGTTTGACCTGAATACACACACATACCCACACACACCCACAAACACACTCAAATTTCAATGGCTCCACAGACACATCCATCATGCAACCTTTAGCAGAGGTAAAAGGAAAGAGAGACGGAGCAGGAGAGAACATAAACTGTGGCATGAAAGAAACAGGACCATGCCTTGCATGCATCCAGGGTTACTCCCAAAAAAGATCAATCGCCTTCTAACTGTCTCTCATTACTCCCTCTAAACCTATTTGCAGACCAAGGTCCACCTTCACCACTTTACACGGGAGGGCTACCGGCCTGATCAGTGTCTTAATCAATCTCATTGCTGGTAAGTCTTTGTCACCTTTAACACATTCCGATCAGAGCAGCTGGTAAGTGTGCATGTCCATGTTGGTCAGTAAACTGAATCCAAACTCTGTATAAAAGAAGTTCCATGCTGCCTGTTTGGTGCACTTGAGTTGTTTCTAACCATGCATGCTCACGCAGAAGCATTGCTAAAGAAATGCCTATTGTTGGTTTGTTTAAACAATAATGCAATAATGCTTAAATAAAACCTACACCTTTTTAGCTTTGGTAGATGCTGACAAATCAGAATAACTACAACAACAGCACAGAAATCACACCATTAAAGTCCCAGGGAAACTAAAACATTTTTCTTTCCAATTAAGATGATCTTGTTCCTCTAGATCACGATATACATGCACAAAAGATGGCTTAAATACGTTGACAAAGTCTAATAAACGTTATTCACAAGTACGGCTTACCCTCCGATGTAAAACTGGATATTTGCAGGCGTTATCTGCAGTATATTGTTGGTATCCAATGAAAAACATGTATCTCAATTTTTGCAGATTTGTACTGTTATGCATCATTTGAACACAGCAGCTGCTGTTTATACTGTGTTGATATTTTATGATGAATGAACCAAAAACTGACTTAGATTAAAGTTAAATGAGGAATTTTTGCCCTATCCTGTGAAAGTGCCATTTTGGAGAGTATTTCTCTTCACAGTGACAATATACAGAGAACATTTCACATTTTACTGGAGGACAGCTCCAGTAACCTCTCTCAGGTTTTGTAGCAGTTTTGCTAAAACCCTTAGGTTGAAGGCTGAAGCTGAACTTGCTCTATTTCTTAATTCAGATGGAATAACAAAGTCCGCAGCCACATAGTGAGAAACTAGTTTACTAGAAACTACAAACGAGTTTTTTTTAATTCTGCTGGAAAACTAAGGCCTGCCAAGACTTGCCTAACCAGGCTGTAATTACATATTTGATGCTAGAACTATGATCTACAATCTACAGTAAGCTTGCCCATATACGGATGTATGATACGGAATCTCCCCACATGCACTGTTAACTATTTTCATTATGTACATATGATGTATTTCAATTAAAATCTCAATAATCCAAAATGTCTGTGACATGATAAATCCAAAACCGCAATTCACTGTAGAACAATGGAAAACACAGGTTCTCTGTCCCAAGGCTGTGTACATGTAAATTCAAATGCACCCACAAATGTGTGTATTTATGCGACCACAGATTTTTCATGCCATAATATAAACAAAATGTATTTGGTATGAGATGAATTTGTGGAGTCACTGATAGAGGGCCATTAATCAAACATGTTCATTAGACTATGAAGACCACGAAACAGACAGTTCTCAAATCTGATGAGGTCATTTGCTAATTTAATTAATTTTATTTATTTTTAATTTGACTTTTTTTTTCACGTAAAATTTGCTGGATGCTTGACTCAATGCCAAATTTTATTATACAAAACACAATATTTTATAACAGGTTCCCAGGGACTTTAAAGAGAGCTGTAGATTAAAATGCAGAAACAGACAAGGCTGGCATTGGAGGGTTAAGCTTAGCCCCAGGAAGCCCTTGAACATGGACCCACGCACACTTCAGTATTGAGCAGCACACTTAGGGATGCAATGAAAAAAATGGAAAACATTTAAACCACCACCAGGTCTAATTTGCATACAACCCACCTCTCCTTATGGCGATGGTATTGCATGTTGCAGGAGTCGCACTTAAACACAAACTACACCCACTTACAAACTCAAACACAGATGTTAGCAGGCATGCACATGCATCAGTTAGCCTTGACAGCACAGTCGACATCTTAAAAGACAGGCAAACAGTTTGCAAAGCACACAGATGACTGATACATAGAATTAGGCTTTTTGTCAAGTAATGACAAAAAGCAATGGCTACACTACAGGTCAAAAGTTTGGAAGAAATACTTGCACTCATGAAAATGTCACTAATGTCCATTACCTTTTGAAAAAATATGTTTTCATACCTAGAACAGCTAGGCTTGATCATTGCAAACTGTGCAATTATAGGTGCTCAGTTCTTTTTTTATTGTATTATTTTATTGTATTAGTTTGTATTAATATTTAGCATTTTGCATTTTTTTTTTTTTTTTTTAATATTCCCTTTGTTAGGTGGAGTTGCTGCCATTCCCACCGGAAGTGGTTGTAAACTGGCCCTCTCTCCAGTGTGAGAGAGCGGCAGAAAGTATGTCTGACAGCGAGGAGGGAGATGGGGCCTACAGGCCACAAGTGAGCGGGGGTGGGGGATAACTAGGCTAACTAGAGAGTAAGCCTCACATTTGAGTTGCGTTTTGGTTTTGGTGTTTATGGATAGAACAACAGAAACCTATCAGTCTAGTGTCTCTGTGTATGCTCAGCAGAATGAAAAGTTTAACAGTCCTTGCATTGCAACAGTTAGCCAATATTATTCAGGAGTGCATAGTATATGATGTTACATGGTAAATAAATAAAACACATGTCTATGTGTACACTAGAAATTTAAGATAACTAAATTGTAATTAAGGCTTTTAAATTAATAAGATGGATTTCCTGATATGCTTGAATGTCCCATACGCTTGGTTTGTGTTGTATGTGTTAAAGAATAGAAGAGAGCAATGGCTGAAAAGAGGAAAACAGGAAGGAATAGAGGAAAAACGGCAGATGGTATTAAAAACATACACTGAGGTTATTCCCTCGATGCCTTCCTCTCCTCCTCGGCTGCTGTTTAGCCATAAGCACACGCAGTCGCATCAGCAGTACAGATGGCACAGAATACACAGACACACACAACCACACGCAACGAAAAGCACGGCCGACAGGAGAACGCAAGATTGGAGGAGAGAGGAGAGTGAGGTATTATGTTTAAAGAGGAAAACCAATGAGGAAGAATGGTTGGGAAGAACCAAAAAAAAAGGGTGTGTGAAGAGAGCGAGAGAGGGAGAGAGAGAGCAAGAGAGAGGATAGAGAGAGAGAGTGAGAGAGAAAGAGAGAGAGAAAGTATCCGGTTAGAAAACAGAAGCAGCGGTGACGAGGAGAGACACTTACCACAGTAGCACACACACACTGAGGACCAGAGGCAGTGTTAGAAACATCACGGCAACACCATCGACGCCACGCCACAGTACACCACACAACATGGTAAAGTGAGGTGCAGTACATGAGACACAGAGAAAATTACGATACATAATGAGCTGCAGACATGTACAGTAAGCGTGGGACCATGGGACCAATCTACATTTACATGTGAAATACAAAACTAGGGCTGTCACAATTACTCAAACTAAGGATCAATTAAAATTAGGGATGTGCTTTCTGAGCAATTCAAATATTGCAGTATGTCTAAAACAACAATTGCAGAAGTAAAAAGATATTAACAGCTGCAAGTTTACTTATAAGTTGATTTAGCAGCACACAAATTTAGCAGCACAGAGTTAGATATATATTAAAACATGTTTTAATCTATTTTTATACATGCCAAATATGCAACTGAGGCTGCCTCTTAAGATGAGCTAATGAGCTAACACCATATCTGATAATGATGAGAACTCCTTGGATAAAGTCACTGCTTGAGGAATATTTGTGTAACACTGAGAACAGTAATCTTTTCATTGTTTCTAAACCTAGTTAACTTAAGACTTAAAAGTAAGCCCATTGATATGTGGCACTGGTGTGTTGTTGTTTCTCAAAGATGACACAGAATGTAAAACAAGGCTGAATGCATATTCAGTATATAGAACCTCAAACACTGTTGTTCCTTCTTCAAATACAAATCCTGCATTTGTAAAAGGGGACAGTAAAACAAGCCAATTACAAAATGATCAACTGTTACATAATTGTCTCATTAATATTTAGAGTAAAATTTACATACAGTGGAGGAAATAAGTATTTGATCCCCCACTGACTTTAAAAGTTTTAATACAAGAAAATAAATGAAACGTCTCATAATTTTATGCCAGCTTTATTTTAACGGTGACACATGGAATATCAAAAGAAAAACTGAGAAAATTACATGAAATGAGAAATAAAAATTAATTTGAATTTAATTGAAGTATTTGACCCCCTAGTAAAACATCATTTAATACTTGGTAGCAAAACCCTTGTTGGCAAGCACAGCAGTCAGACGTTTCTTGTAGTTTTTTTATAAGGTTTGCACTTCAGGAGTAATTTTGGCCCACTCCTCTCTGCAGATCATCTCCAAATCCTTAAGGTTTTTAGGCATGCATTTGGAAAGGCCATTCCATGACCTTGATATGCTTCTTATGGAGCCACTCCTTTGTTTCCTTGGCTGTATGTTTTGGGTCGTTGTCATACTGGAAGACCCATCCACGACCCATTTTCAGTGCCCTGGCGGAGGCAAGGAGGTTGTCACCCAGGATTTTGCGATACATGGCCCCGTTCATCTTCCCATCGCTTTCCTTGCTTGACACTGGGGATGGTGTTTTAGGGTCATATTCTGTATTTCTCTTCTTCCAAACACGTCGAGTTGAGTTGAGGCCAAAGAGCTCAATTTGGGTCTCATCTGACCACAGCACCTTCTCCCAGTCTCTCTCTGAGTCAATAATATGTTCATTGGCAAACTTGAGGTGGGCCTGGACGTGAGCCTTCTTGAGCAGAGGAACCTGGCGTGCACTACAGGAATTTAAACCATTACGTCTCAGTGTATTACCAATGTTTTGGTGGTTTCAAGTGTGGTCCCAGCTGCCTTGAGATCATTAACCAGCTCCTCCTATGTAGTTCTTGGCTGATTTTTAGCCTTTCTCATAATCAGTGAGACTCCACGAGGTGATATCTTGAGTGGAGCTCCAGGCCTAGGTTGATGGACAGTGATGTTGTACTTCTTCCACTTCCGAATAATCACACGAACAGTTGTCACCTTCTCATCCAGCTTCTTTCTTATGGCTTTGTAGCGCATTCCAGACTTGTATAGGTCAACAATTCTGTCACTGACATCTTTAGACAGCTCTTTAGTCTTGCCCATGGTGGAGATGTTGGAGTGTCACTGAGTCTGTTGGCAGGTGGCCTTTTATACAGGTGACAATTTGGGACAGGTGTCTCTCATCCAGGTAACGACTTCACTGAGATTAGGGTGTGTCAGTGGTCCGTGGGAGCCAACATTAGTCATGGCTTTTAGGGGATCAAATACTTATTTCCCTCAATGAAATGGAAATAATTTTTTATTTAAATAATATTTAATTTTCTAGATTTTCTTTTTGATATTCCATCTCTCACTGTTAAAATGAAGCTACCATAAAAATCATAGACTGTTTAATTATTTGTCAGAGTACAAACATTCAAAATCCGTATACTGATCAAATACTTATTTCCTACACTGTATGAAAATGGAGCATTAGCAATAAAAACAGAGAACTATAAGGAGAAATCTGTTGTTCCAGGCTGTGAAAACTCAACCAGTTGATGTTTACCTTTAAGCAAGACTGAAGTTGATTCCTATTCACAAACTTTTGTATTAAATGTTCCATGCCACCTTGGGGAATTGATACAGGATGTAACAGCAAAAATCTATATAACACAGAACTGAAAATTTACAAAACTGGCGAATAGGAAGTCAACTTCCTGACAAAACTGAAAAAAAAGCAGTTCCACCCTTACTAGGTAAAGTCAGCTATAGTAAGCGCCAAGTAACTAATGTTAGCATACACAGAGGTACTTTGAGCTCTATTGTTCATGAGCTCACCAAAAACAGAAAACAGTTTATTTCACTCTAGGACCAAATCATAGTGTGTAAATGGGTGTGCAAAACCACATATAGAACAAAGTGACAAACCTTCCAAAATTTAATGACTGAATAAATGCATTCTATGGCACCTTTAAAACACAAACTGTTTTACTGAATGCACTGCATATTTGTCCTGCATATTTAAACTGGCATGTTTAAATATGAAAAACAGTCATTTTGAAATTTTGAACAGTTAACATAGCACTTAAGAACCATTGCGCATCCCTAATTTTTTAAAAAGTAGTAATTCAAAAATACTTCACAGATAAACAGAGCCTGATGGACACATCTTGCACTTTTTGTTACATTTGATTTTGTGAAGTTTTTCAATTTAGCCTATTATGTTGCAAGTATATTTTATACACACAAAGATTTACTCAATTACTAGGATTGCTTATACAACTGACTGTGACAGCCCTATACATAATCTTTCCTAAGTACTGTGTAATGAAGAGATGTCACACAGGGGCCAAGTGTAGAACACACACCATTTACCCCTCCCACTCAACATATGTGCACCCAAACACACACACACACACACACACACACACACAGGTGTCAGTGCGGGATTCTCTAATGAGTATTTAATACACCTGGCCTTCTGGACTAGTTACAGAATTACTGTGTACTTAACATTAAGTACAATATTGCAAGCTTATACTGCAATATTGTTAACAGCTCAGGAACAGCTCATCACTCCAGCTCATCACTTCTAAAAGAATTCCAGGCTGAAAAAGAATCATCTATACCAGATAAAACAGGAAGTAAAACACATACAATGCATGCAAAAAACGAAAAAGGAAAGGAAAAGGAAGGAAAGATTTGTTGGAGCACAAGTGTCTTTGACCAAGTTAGTGGGAAAAGAGCAATAAACCAGTAAAACAGAGAAACTAATGTTGGCATAAAACACATGTATTTATGTGTGCTATTCTGTATGTGTGTGAGTGAGTAACCATGACAACCACTGGAGCACATGGTGTAGCGAATATGGTGTGGCATGGAATGAAGGAAGGTACTTCTCAGCTACCCAGGGGCAGGCACAGAAGAAACAGTAATATTTGATGAGAGAGAACTGTCAAACATCTGGCCTATTCCATACCAGCAAATATGCATTTTAAGTCATGAAAGCACATATTGAGTACTCTAGATATTGCATATCTAGAGTATTTAAATAATTGCAGTGTTTGAATGCAAAAAAATGTATTATCAAATACATCTTGCCAAACACTTTATTTTGTAGTTTTAGAAACTCAAAATGGATATTTACCCTGGGTTTGGTATTATAACCTTTAAAAATGTAGTTTTGTTGTTTTGGTTTTATCTTATGGTCTTACACAGGATTCATTTCTTAAATATTATTTTTATATTATTATAGTTCAGGGGCTGTGTAGTCCTAGCAAGCTTTTAAAGCTGAGCTATCTTAACCCCTTTTAACCCCTCAAACCACCGTTTTAATTTACCAAACTCTAGGTTGTAAAGGAGCTGCCGAACAATAAGCTTGTTTACGAGGTTAATCATTCTACATAGAATCATTCTACAATATTCTGAAACTTATTCTGTTCTCATCTAATTATTACTAATAATGTAACGCTAATATGCATCCCCAGCAATAGTTAAATGATTTTCATTTTTTATTTAGGGACACATTAGTCGCACACAAAGGCAGCCATGAAAAGTGACTTGTTCAAAGGAGGAGAGCTGACAGACAGTGGGATAGAGAGAAGACGGCAGGGAAAGAGAAAGGAAGACAGGGAAAAGTGACAGGATGAAAGTGCTCACTTGGTTGTCTGCTGGGAGTCGAGGCATGGAAGCAGCCCTGCCGTGGCCTTCCATCGGCAGGAAGTGCTCAGTGTCCGAGAACCCGTCCCGCCCCATCTCTCTCATCTCTACCGTCTGCAGAAACAGAGGGAGAGCATGTGTGACTGGCCAGAGACAGCAGGCCTGGAAGGGGAGGCCAGGAGACAGGCCTGAACCCCGCAGACAGAGGGAGACCTTTCTGAGGAGATGCGTTATGTGGCAGGACAGTCCGGCCCCAGCCTCTGCTTTATGCCCTCAGGCGGTGACTGAGAATAGGCTTATAGTACCAGTGTAATTCACCTTATTTCAAAGCCCAACCCAGTACTTCTGTAGGTACCTGCCACTTTCAGGTACTCCCTTTTGTATGCTAATAAGAACACAGATTGCACATACATGAACACTAGGAACCTACAGCCTAAACCAACCTGGATCAGTTTTACTAAAGGCGGACTGTTTTTGTAATTGGTGCATGCTTTGAGTTGTTGATTTGTAAGGGATGAAGGATTGCTGCCCAACAAGAAAACTCACTGCGTATGCATTATGCAATCCATTGTGTGAATTTTAGTAGTCTTGTCATAAACTTGAAGATTAAGGTACTGGGATAAATCAAACTACATTTAAACTGTTAGCCTTGTCTTACGGTTATAAAACAAAGAGAGGCACAATTAAAGCTGAAGTCAGTTTTTGTATTCGCCAGCTTATTGGCCAAATTTTATCATTCCACCTTAAACAGATGCCTAGAATGTTACTGCTGCATACCGTGTAAGATGAAAGAGAAGAAAAACAAAGAAAAAGTTGGTGAATAGGAAATCAACATGAGCCTTTTTTTCCTATTAGCTGGTTTTGCTCTTACATTACTGAAATTCAAGCAGAATTACTACTGAATTGACTCAGGAATGATTTATTATCAGACTTGCAAAACTATGCAGATTTATACTAGATTAAATACTAGTAATACTAATCATACTAATCTTGCTTGCAAAGGGCTTAAAATGCAGCAATGTGTTGTGTTTTATAAGTCTTAAGGTAGCAATATGGCCACACTGAATTTAGAACGTTAGAATCTACATATTATAACCATTTATAATAAAGTACAGGCTTATCCAAAATATACCAGCAATTATTTTCACATTATTACATTATTATTATTATCACATACTCATGTAATACATAAACAGCTCTAGATACAGTTAAGCATTCTGTGCATCAAAATTGAAAATTAAAGTATTGTTATCAATTGTTTGCGAGTTCAGCGAGATAAACCACTAGCACAGACACTGAAGAGTGCTAACTGGTCCCACTGTCATAAGTACTACAAAGTCAGCAGAGCTGGGCGGGAGTGCCTTTAGAAGTCCAGAATGTTTCAAACATCTCTCCCAGAGAGCCGAGCATGGATGAGGTGATGAAATGAGATGAGGTTTTCATTGTCAGAGGCAGACACAGAGAAATTGGAAGAAAAACATGAGCGCTCAAAAGAAAGAAAAGAGGGAGAGAGAGAGAGAGAGAGAAAGAGAGAGAGAGAGAGAGCGAATGGTTCATAGAGTTCAGACTCAGCTACTGTCTGCTGAATGGACATGAAGGAAGGGCAGACAGACTGGTCTATCACTGCCATGGCAACAGGGTACTCTAGCAATATACCCACCACAAACAGTCTGGAAACAGCTCTGTTAGCAAACAGTGCTGGAAGCTGCAAACATTTTTTGACTCACTCGGCAATGTCCCAAATCTCCAGTGCATGCATATGTGGAGTGGCATGATGCTACGAAGTCCTGGGGAGCCTGTGAAAATCTTGCTGCTGTGTCAGCGTTAAATGAAAAGTGGAATCCAACTACGACGAGTCATTTTTCTATCACTCATGTTAATAATGTTTAACCCTATAATTGTTTTAATTATAACAGCAAGCCCACTGGACTGTACATTAAACTCTTTCTTTGCTAAGAAAATGTAACCCCACACGGTGAAATCATGTTATTGACAGGAAAGTAGGTAAGTAGGGCAGAAATAGCTGTCCTTGTGTAGGTATTAAAGAATTAAAGTAAGAAAATGCCTGTACTGTTTCAGTTCCTCAAAACGTGAGCCAGTTCTTTTTTTGCTAGACGGTACATACAATCTCTAATCTCTGAATGAGACTACCCTCTTGTCTGTGAATTTAAGTGTATGTCTGACTATGTGACAAGATGATTGCTTAAGGAAACAATACTTTACCGATTAACTGTTGTAAAAGATAATTGCCACTTCTAAATCATTTCTGAAATTCGAATAAAAAGTCAAATAATCTTAAATATAAACCTTCGTAATAGATAAATCACGTAAAACTCTCAAATAAGGGCCATGTTTAAAGAACACACTTGACAGTATGTTTGAATGCATCCTGAATGTGGTTTTCTTACACCGCATTTAAGGGATGTGGTACCTGTGAGGAGGGCCGGTTCTCAGCTGTGTCCTCTGGGGGCGGACCCTCTGGGCTCCAGCTTCCTGCTTTCTGAGACATTTCCTGGGCTCTGGCTGTCACCCATGACTGGCTCTCTGGGATGCCTCCATCCACCGCCCTGACACATGAAGAAACATGCAGTTCTTGACTGGACTCCTACAAAGGTCTGTAGTTCACTTAGTAGTTCACAATACTCAAGAGTAATCCTAAACAATGAGCTGCAATGTTTCATAACAGTTAGTGAAACCATTATCATGTTTATCATAATGTTAGTTTTTCATCCATTTATAAAACTACTGAAAGTTATTTTACAACTATTGAAGTGATGTCACATTAAACATAATTGTTAGCAAAATAAAAAAACCTCTAAAACGATCAGTTAGGTACAGGGGATAACTGTGGTCAGAATTTTTATAAGTAACTGTAGGATAATTTATCAAACTCATTTAATTAGTGCTGTCCCTGTCAAATAGGTGGATGACCTCAGAAAATAATCTGCCAAAGCTCAACTGGCTGAAAGAAGTTCCTCTGATGAGCATGAACTTTACAGATCCACTGTTGTGTGGCATCAATGCAATATAACAGTGTTGAAGCAGTCCTGTAAGGAGAGCTGACCAAGATGTCAAAATGCTCGGCTTACAAACAGTTAAAGGAATAGTTTTCTTGTATGATGATATTTTATTTTGTAATACTAAAAAAATATATATTTTTTGTGTTACTGGTTTTATTTTTTTTCTCTTTATCTGTTACCATGAGTGAAATGGAGATTTGATCAAATTTTAGGTGAGAAAATGATAAAAGGGTACAATAACTTAAGTTTGCATATTCTTCATCTTAATGTGGCTCAGTACAACAGGCTTTGTTTGTCAATGAAAAGTTTATATACTGAAACATCACATTTAATTTACACTGCACTGAAAGCCACAGAAATCATATTTTATTACATAAACACAGTTTCCGCTAAATGCAAATGTATAAATGATGTGCATAACTTTATTTTGTAATCTTTTTTTAAACACTTTTTTTTAAAGTAAAGAAGTGCAGATCGAAAAAGGCACAATACTTACAGACTGTTGGCAGGATCCGGGTGCGGTTCAGTAAGACCGTTGAGTCCCTGCCCCACCTCCTGGGTTGGGGATGGTGGCTCCAGACGCTGAAACATTAATGGCGTTCGATTCTGTGTAAGATACAACATGGCCTACAGCTGGTATCAGGCAAGCTGATGGGAAAATGGGGGTGGGAAGGAAAGGATGGGATACGAAGCATCCCAGGTGCAAATGGCAGGGGCTCCATCGGCATTAGCGGACAGTCAGATCGGTCAGCCAGGAGGCATTCTGGGATTGGAGGTTGGTGGGTTAATGAGTGGATCCTCTGAGCTGAGCCATCAAGAGGCTGCCAATGGTACCATGCTGAGAATTCATTTACTCTGGTCATCCCAGTAAATGAATAGCCCCAGTAACCAGTTGGGTGCTAAAATGAGGCACTGTTGAAGCACTGAGGATGTCTATGTTCTAGTTATTTCTAATCTCAGTATTTGCTCAAAATGGGTGACATGAACCCTTTGAAAATGAAAGGTATTATGTTATGCAAGTGATTATATTTCCATTTAATCACTTACTAAAAATGTAAATGATTCAAACCATAATAAAATATCACCTCATCTTCATACAATATCACATGTTTCAGTGAGCTATGAATGTGAAATAATTCATACAAAATTGCAATAAACTTTTTTATAAAATAGGTCAGGGCATAACTACAAATAAAAATGACCAGAAAGGATTTCCTTCATGTTGAGAGTGGATAATCTGACAGAAATATATATTTATGATACACATCAAGCATCAGGTTAAGTAAATTGGAACAGATATGCTATCAACAATTACTTAATCTGACATTCGTGGGCTGGAGGTTAGGGAACCAGCCTTGTGACCGGAGGGTTGCCTTGAGCAAGGCACCTAACTCCCAACTGCTCCCTGGGCTCTGGGTAAGTGTGCTCACTGCCCCCTAGTGTGGGTGTTTTCACTAGTGAGTTTGTATGTGCGTGTTTTACTTCACAGACTTGTAAATTTCCCCACTGTGGGATCAACAAGGGATTTAAATCTTAAATTCTGCAGTAGTGATTACAAAAATAATACATCTGGGCTTACAGTAATTGAAACTACTTCTAAGACACATACAAGGCACCCAACATGAGCAACTACCAAGAGACATTTAGCTCAAAAAAGCAACTAACTGGTTTCACATGTCCAAAATGAGACCCTGAGATTCAGAGAATGCAGAACCAGTCAAAAACATCACTCAGTAATCAAAATTACTTTACGCAGGCAGAACATACACTTCGAAAATCCAAGCATCAGACATTGGAAAAGTTAAAGGATAACTGGAGATTAGGACCATAAGAGGAATGGAATATGTACTCTCAGTATCAATAAGAATAAATATCCATGGGAGAAAGAGAGGAGTTCAGATGTAGGGGCGTTTTTCCACTGCATAAAATAGTGGAACTGTGCTTTTTCCTCTCCGGTCCGGTACTGGACGTTTTATGGTTGTTGAAAAGTATTAGCAGGAAACTAAAGGTATTTAAGTGTGTTCACCTCTGTTCTTGGTAACAACTGCAGCTGGACCTGGTTATTCAAGAATGACCAATAGGTACACTCAAATGTAAACTAACTATTTTGAGAATTATAACTTTGTAAAGAGTTAGTAGCTAACGGAGTGGAGAATGCTATTAGCATTAATGCTAGCAACTGCAAAAATAAATATTTGTGTGTAATATAATGATTCTGTGTAATAATGGCCATTTGTGAGAGTAAATAGCTATTGCATCCGTTCACACTCTCAAGGAAAAAACTGAAGCCATCTTTGACTCTACACTAGTCTGTGCAAATGAAGACAGATTTGTTAGAGCATGTGAGGAATAGGCAAACTAGCAAGTAGGGTTTACATGACATGAGACTTTAGAAGTTGGCAGTAATGTGATGAAGTCAAGTAGATGTCAACTAGTCCCTCATTACATCATTAATAAAACCACAGGAGAAGAGAATGCTTTCAAACAAGCAACATTAGAAATCTGCCAACATCAAGTTTAACTTGACAACACAGAACAGTACAGTGAACTAGTCACCTACCTACTCCAAAAGGTAAATAATTAAACAAATTAGAGGCACTGAATGACCATAAAGACTATTAAGTTCCTAACTGGTGATTATCATTATTATGGTGACCTCTCAAGACTTGCTAAATAAACTTAAACTACAACTGCAGGTTCCTTTGGTTCTTGTTTAGGTCAGTTATTGTTTTTGAATATGCAGTGGAAAAACCCAGATCTATGGTGAAAAGTTGGATACGTTGATTTACATTGAATTGTTATATAACATCCACTTAAATACATCAAGAGTTGGGCTAAGATGATATGGGACATCCCAACACTTGAGCAAGTCACCCATGTCTCAAGTTTATATCACATTATGTCACTTTACTTCACATACTTAGTGAGACACTGTATTATTGGAGTAGTCCAGTAATATGGTGATTTGTACAGCCAAACAACAGAATTAACTTAACTGAGCAACAACAAACTGTGCAATCTCAAATATTGTAAAGTAGGTCATTGGAAACATTAAAAGTGCCCACTGATCAAGTTTAATTGAGTAAATTTGACAGCTGTGGCTGAAACCAGCATATGTTTTACAGATATAGGGCACTGTGGAGATCATGGATGCCTGGGAGTTTAAGTGAATATATAGGTACAAATCACACACGACAGAAACAGAATGCTGAAGGACCATGTTGCATTGCATATTAGCACTGATACATTATCTCCCACTGATACACTTTTGTAAAACCCTGCAATAATATTAAAGTGAAAGCTAATTAAAACTGTTAAAAGTTACATTAAACAATTTCTGAAAAATTTGAAAAACTTCAGATTTCATCTTAAATCATCGACCATATTTTTTACATAACAAACAGAACACTGAATGATAATTTAGTTTTGGCCAGTGCTGGGTAGATTATCTAAAAAATCCATCCGGGACTGACAATTTTTGACAAATTATGCCAAATGTAGCAACTCTGTTTGTTGTTGATTACTTTTTTGCATTGGCTAATGCAGACTATCATCCAGTCTGTGTGAAATTCTGAGTTAATGGTTAAAAACGTAATCGGATCATGCATACTTTACCTTCATTACATGGATTACATTAGATTAGATCATCCAGCTCAGCCCAATTCATGGTCAAACAAATATAGACAGTCCATCTCAATATCACAAAAATATACAATAAATTGTGACTAAATGAACAGGTTGGTGGGATCAGATTTCATGACCTTGGTTAAAACTGGATTTGCAACTTTTCACCATTTTTATTTACAATATTGTCAGACATTCAAGTTGCAGTAAACTCAGGGTTATACATTCATGAGGGCCATACAAGTGCAGCCTTTGTACACTGTAAAAAATGTGTTTTAACTCAAAAAGTATATAACCTGGATGCCATAAAGGTGCCATAGAATGCATTTATTCATCATTTTAAATTGATCTCTCATGTCTACATAGATATCTACAAAGATATGACTTTGACTAGGGGTGAAAAATGCCTAGATGTGCTTTTACAAGTAAAATAAAATTAAGCTGTAAGATGTAAATAAGATAGCTACTGGATTATGATCTTGATATGAACAAGATTAAATTACAGACAAAAAAAGACTGAATTAAAGTTGTTTGTTAAGAATTTATTACTTTAAGATTATCTGCTTCAACTGGCAAGCACGGATACATTTACACAGCATGGCTGCTACTTACAGGCTGCTTTTTGGGGTTGTGATGGTAACAAAGGTGAAACTGCTCCTTTCTTTAGTAGCAAACTCTGAGCAAAGCTGTTTAAAATGTGCACAACAAACTAACAGCTTGTAGTCAAGGTGGGAGCTGAGGTTCTGAAGGGCTTCTATTCCACAGCATGCTTTATAAATTTTCTGTTTCCATTACAAATGGTGGCGCAGTTGCACACTGTATAAGCTGTAGCAGTTGTGGTGGAATAAAACCTTTGATTGAAAAGCTGGCAAATACAAAGCCATTCTAAGTTTAAAGATGAATATTAACCACGTCTGCTGACAGTTAATGAGTTAAGACTGTTACATAATAGGATTTTGGAATCGGCCCGTTTTACCATCCTTTTTGTACATGCAGAATTTGTATCTGAATGAGGAACAACAGTGTTTTGGCATGTCAGTGTCATGTACCAAACTTTCCTTTTATGAAATATTTTTTTATAAAAAAAATTCCAAATATAAAAATGTAAATAAAATTCCATGACACCTTTAAAGTTGACTAAATTATAAATCATATGTTAACAGAGCATAAGACTTATTATTGCTTTGGTAACATACTTTCATAGGTTAAATAACCTTTAAACTGTAAGGCAGCCAGGTATTCACTTTTTTTTAAATCAAAAACAAATCTTTTTACAGTGTAGCTGTTGAATGAACAGCACAAGCATAAAACACAGCAGTCACAATGCTAAATGCAGAGTAGGTATAGGGTTAAACTGGTGAGAGAGAGAGAGAGAGAGAGAGCGAGAGAGAGAGAGCAACAGAGAAAAGACAGAGAAAAGGAAAGAGAGCGCAAGAATAGAATACCTGCTCATCTCTGAGAGCCTGGGTCCGCTTGGCTTTGCTCTGCCGGTAATACTCCATAATCATCATGGCAGCATAGATTTTACCCACCGTCAGGTCTGTTGCTGCTGAGAAAAGGACAAGTTACCCTGCACGATTAGACGAGGGGAGATGAACCCTGAGCGAGGAAGGGGAGGGGGGATGGGTGTGTGCAACATTCATGCATACACAAGACTCACACTCTCTCTTTTCTCTCTCTCTCTCACAAACACACACACTCATACTCGTACACACAGACACACAAAGAGCCAAAGGTCTTTTCACAAACTGGTTAAAAAATTTATTAACTATTACTACTATCACTTTACACTGCAAGCATTTGTCATCATTACACATCCTATTTCAGAAATTACTTTATTATTACAGCTTAATTACTTGCATACAAAATATGAATTTATTCTTCACATTACTGTTGGCATTATAAACGCATGACTTATACATATTATTTTATTATTATTCAGTGATGCTTCTTTACATTACCCAGAAGATCTATTGCTTGCTTAGTCACTTGCTTAAAAGTATCCAGACTGAAGTCCATTTCATAATGTAGATCAGGTACACACAGACTCCAAGTGGCTGTTTTGCTGCTGTTTGGCATTCTGATTCTGAATTTGAGCATAAGTCAATTTAGCTTCAGAATGTAAAACAGTGTGAAAATAATCCATTGACCAGACCAGTCGGCGGTACCGTGTCCACACTGTGAAATGTCCAAGAGTCCTCAAGGGTCAGCTTTACCTTTACTTACACATGCAGATTTAAAGGCATGTTCATCAGCCATGTTTGCGGCAGCGCTATTTGAACAAATTATAATCCTCTGCACCAGCAAACAGTGGAGGACAAATTTGTGCTATCTTTACATTTTTAATTTCTCATGCTTGTTTGTGCTAAGTTTCATATATGATAAGAAAACATTTCATAACCATGCCTTACATTCAATAGTGCTATCTATTCTATATCATGCTTTGTGCAAACTTAGTCCCATGGTAATTAGGACTATTTGATGTGACTTTGCAACAGGCGTATTAACAAAACCACAAAGTCACTAGATTGTCTCATGCTTTGACTGTACAGGCTTTGTTGTATGTTCTGAACTAATCGTGCTTTGTTATATTGTTGAGTGTAAATGTTAAATGGTCAGCTAATGAACCCTGGAGTGAAAAGACATCTATAGAGAGCTGGTCTATAGTGAGGCACCCTCTGATCAGAGGCACTAGGAGGTGAGAGCCAGGTAGAAGGCCTGAATGTGGAACTGATAGTGGTGTACAGTGATGCACTGAATTTACTTGATTGTAAGGGTGTGCATACTTACCACAAGAATAAAATATAAAGTACTACATAACACAGATAATGCCAAATGTAAGTAAACAGCAAGTTTAATGCACATAGGTGTTATATATTTTATTCATGTGGAAATGCTGTATACATGTAAATTTAAACACTCTATGTTTGATTTTCTGTGAGTACTTTGAAGATAAATGACTGTGTATTTCAGGTGATATATGTATGTATATACAGGACAGAGAGCCTAATAAAATAATTGGCACCTTAGGTAAAGACTGAAAATCTGCATGATCTTGCAGAAATCCATCCTTCCAGAGGCAAATATTTCATATACAAAAATCCCACATACTTCTCAGAAACATTTTACTTTTGAGGCATTCTGTTCCCATCTTTATCAAAGGTACCAATACATGTGCAGAGCAGTGTACTTTCTCTGCCTTTCAAAAGTTTGAGGACACCTTCTTTGAAATGCAAATTCTGTTGTTTATATTATGTAAGAAAAACAGCTCGGCTGTTTTGTTCACAAAGCTATTTGCAGTTTCCAAGTTAGGATTTGGATATTCAGAGTTTCTTTTTTTGGCTAAACTTAGCAATATGGGGCTTTTGGGAGAATCTTGTAAAATTCAAAGTTACGGGTCTTGATTTTAGTTTACTGATAAAAAATAAGACCAAACGCAGCCTTTCGAGCTAAAAACACTCTGCTCTACTTGGGAAAACCTCAACTCCACCTGTATTCAGGATCTTTAACATAAACATCCTTGAATGACTGAACCTAAAGCACCCCAACACAAACATTTCCCCTCTTTAAAAAACTAAACTACCTAAAAGTGAAACATAGTGACACCATAATACATCTTTGTTAGCAGTTCTTGTACTCTGTGACACCCCGGTTAACCCACTGCACTATTACTTTCTATTTCACCAATATGAGAAGCCTAGCAAACCTGGTAGATGAAGCAAAGTCAATGATGTACAGGATACAATGCTGTAAATGATGCAGTGCTCTTTAGGAAAGCAGCTAATGGTCCTAACTGGAACAGGAGAGGCAGTGTGTAATGAGAAACATGCTACTCTAATACATGGGGAGGGACGCAGATTTTCTGAACTTTCTCAGCCACTCCAACAGGGGCAGATATTCAAATATTCACTGTGGATAACTGCCAAAAAATGTGGGGCACAAAAAATCATATTCAGGAAAAACCCCTGGGATTTCTTGCATAGCCAGTTAACCTTAAGCTTGGTTTAGTCTTGCATCCGATTTACAATGATGACTATTTTCTGGGCTACATTACAACAGCAACTTTTGCTGCAAGCCTAAGCTCTCCAAAGAACATTAAATTTGGGATTACGAATCATAAAAAGCTTTTGAACAAATAAGAACCAAGTTTCAGACAGGGACTGCTGAACATGGATGCCTCCAGACACTTTTCTACACTACAAAACATGGTTTACTTTTCACAAAATTACCTTGACTTATATTTCCTTATACTCCCTCTATGAATCGATGAGATTGGCTGTTCATTTAGAATGTCATGCTTTCATGTTACGTTTTTTAGGTACATGAAGTTTACTCCTTGTTTGTGTCTCTAAACCTAGGTTAACAAAGCTTGTTTTATGAAACAGATCGCTACTTAGGCTAAAGATACTGGTAAACAACAAAATGTTCTAAAAGTTTTATATCTAAAAAATTTTAATGTTTTGAATGTCTAGGTGTCCCCAAATGTGCAGTACAGATACCCTTTCACTGTGTGTATGTGTAAGTAGAATGTGTAAGAGTGGCTCTAGCTGTGTGTTAAACTGTGTGTTAGAATGTATGTTGAAGTTGGTGCTGGCAGCGTGGCTCATCAGAGGGTGCGGAGCGGTGACTGGGCTGAGAGAAGCATCCTCTGGTGGCGAGAGTGATAACCCGGACACACAAACCTTTGGGTAACTTACCCTTGTGAGGAGTGACCAGCAGGTCCAGGGTTTTCTGAGACAGATTTGGCCAAATCGCCATCATCTCCTTCCTTAGCTCAGCATCCATTTGGTGCTTATCAACACCGCCTACACACACACAACCATTCACACAACCACACGGGCATTATGGGTTCAAACACATGTAAATGCGCGCACACACACACACATACCCCAAGGCATGCAAGCAAAGAGCAACAAATTTTACAAACACCGAACAACATATAATTACACTCGCACAAAGAAACACAATAACACCATTAGGACAGCAAACCAGGGTAAAAAATAAAGAAGCACAAAGACAAGCACACGCATAAGTACACACGCACACACACACACATATACACACACAGAAAATTCTTATCATTATTGAGCACCAACATTGAGACACAATGAACAAAAACAACAGACAATCAGTACAGATGTTCTGTGCAACAGGTCAAAACCCTTTGCACACACACACATATCTAAATATATATATATATATATATATATACACATACATATTACTGGAGCAAGGTGAGAGGCCCCTCATTCTGTAAGCTAATAGCAGTCTCTCAGGCAATATTCTTAGTACCTGTCTGCTATTTGCTTGTTATTACGTGGCTCCCAACAAACCAAGGTGGGATGATTGTACATTGCAAGACCCTTACAAGACCCTAGAACACATTTCTGGTCAATATTTATGAGCAATATTTCAGTCAGGCTTGGAAGGTACCTGCTGGTTAAGTATTAAAGAAATTTAAAAAATGAATTCATAATTACTAAAAGCTGGAACTGTGAATCAGTCAGTTTGGGACCATATAGCAATTTTTCTTTTACTGTTATTTGTATTACTGTCAGAGAAACAATTAAATGTGGGGACGACACCCTGCAACCTGCAATGCTAATAACCTGCATTTTACAAAAAAAGAGCTGAAACCAATGTGACCACTTTCCTTCCCTATTGCTGACACAGGAGAAAAGAACTGACAGGAAGAGAGAAGGAAAGAGGTATAAAAGGGTTGCCAAACCTTCCCCACCCTTGGCGATCTTGATGTCCAGAGCGGTGCGGATTAAGGCCATGAGGGTGGAGTTAAAGTGCACTGTGTTGTCGTCAGCAACTGGCAGATCCATCCGCAGCAGTCTCTGTGGAGAGTCATTCAGAACAGGTTAGAGAAAGCAGTGCCGATTGACAGCGAGTGTTCTGAACCTCCGGGAGGTGTATATGTGTGCGACATGTTAAAGGAGAAAGGTAACATACCTACAGTGGGATAGAAGCAGGGGGAGCTCAATGACTGTCTTAAGAATCATATCAGTTCCAGTTTATTATTGAAAATGAGATACAATATACTGAATGCAGCCTAAAAAAAATATTAGTATACCGTGCATATGTAAAAATGCATCATAACGCATCAATCTGCAGATTACAGTTTTTTTTACAGTTTTTTTTAAGATTGATTGTTATAATTTACTTATCAAAATTCCCCTCAGAAGTATATGACCTAACTAAATGAATTCAGAGATTTAGATGCTTAATATGCTGTAACTTCAGAAGCTATGCAGTACTCTATGTATATAGTGACGTGTAAGTATACAGGTATTTAGATATTTGTATCTCCATTGTGGATACAGCACCAATGTCATAATGAAAAAAGACATTATGATTAATTAGCAATATACATGTCATATACATGTAAGGGCTACACTACAAATCTGTAAAATACCTGCTGGAGTTTGCTGAATGTGCTAAATCAACATATCCATTATGCACATATGCAACCTTAGGCACATATAAAATTTGAAGAATTTAAAGGAATACTTCAGTGTTTTTTTTTACATGTTCTTCATCTGTTACATCTGTAGCACTGGGTCACTTACCAAGGATAAATTCTATTCTTTAAAAAGAATAGAAAACCTGTTGAAACTCACTTAAAAGTTTAGATAAGTTAATGGGTAGTTGCTAGCTTTTAATTCAGCTAGGTTAAAAAACAATGGATATTCCTTTAACGTAACAAGACAGTCATCAGTCAAAGAGCTTTCCCTGTAGGAGGTTCACCCAGAAGTGTGGAAGAACCAACAGGCCAAAACACTGAATGTTTAGTCAGCATTAGTGTTTTGACATTTGGTCCATCCAGAGTATGCTCCAACAGATCTACATACTATCATGATGTTAGAGCGGAAGGTTGGTGTAATGACCAAAGCTCAGGGGGTCTACCCCCAACACAGCCCCCCACCAACACTCATACATGCACCTCCAAACATGCCCCAGCATGCAACATGCACCATGTCCAACATGCGATTACAGCAAGCAGCAGTGCAGCCGAACACAGAAAGCATTGTCCGTTCGGTTCATTCTAGCTCATTCATTTCGGTTTAGTACTTGTCATTGAGATTCGATCAGATGGGCTTCTGGGTAAAAGAAAAGCTTGATCCAGATTCTCTGGTCTCTCAGTGCAAAAAAAAGAAAGAAAAAATGGGTGCAGGCTATTGGGTTAGGTTAGAGCAGCATTCTCCAGAAAAGAAAAGAAAAAACAAGAACGAAGAAAAGAAAAGGCTTTGTGAGTCATTTCTGTGAAGAAGGATGAGCTAAGACTGAGGATCCGGTTAGCTTCGGTTAAGCTGGAAGCCTAAAGTGTAATGTCTTAGAGGAACTTGAACAAAAGCCACCGCCTATGGAAAAAAGACAAGTGGTGGAAGAGCAGGGCAAAATGTGTGCAGGGTGGAAAGAGTTTTAGAGGAGAGAAGAAAACAAGGGAGGAACATGAAAAGAGATGATGGGAAAAATGCATCTTTGAGACAGATAAAGTGACTGGGGAAGTCATGGGCAAGTAGTAATGCAATCATGAGAAAAATAATAAAAGAGGTAGAGAAAGAGATGATGAGATAAGAAATATCTACCCCTGCACTGCAGGCTTCCTTTAACAGGTTTCTCAGAATTTTACCTTCTAAATGCATGTAAGTAGCGGCGTTATTGTTTTCACAATCAGCTGAACGGTTTGAGGCTCATGTAAAGATTTAAAAGTTGTAAAGTAGTAATAAATGTACAAATTTCATCCTTAACACAAATGTCGATTAGCCAAGAAACATGCCTGCTTCCTAAAATTTATACTTGTATTGCTGTGCTAACCTAGCAATCATGTGCAATAGTAGAGATATAATTTAAGCTTTAAAATGGCTGCAGCTAGTTTTTAGTTAAGCTATGTAACTTTATCCAACAAGTAGAAATTTCTCATTTGTAATAAATTTACTCTGCAACAGCAGTAGCCTTGAAGCTCTAGTGCAAAAATAATGTCTTGTCTTGGCTGACTGACTTGTACGATTGTACATTTAAGGTTTAGTACGGTCATCATACCAATATCAACAAATTAGTGTTAAAGACAGAGGGCTCTTGACATTTTTGGTCTACCATGTCTGTGGTAACAGTAGCTGTAGATGTTGCAAAGTGGTACGGAAGGGTTCTCTGGCTGAAGTACGTTGAGAAAAAAACAGTGCAGGTGTGGACATACACTGATGTGCAAAACGTCAATTAAAAAACTTAAGCAACAAAATTTCTTGTCTTAGCATGTACCAAATATCGATCTGTGTACTGTGTGAGTACAAGGTGCAGAAAGAGGTAAGAACCCTCACTGAAGCTGGGGGGAAATGTCTGATTGCTACCATGAAAAAGAAAAAGCTAAAAATGTGTTGAGATCCAGGAAGGTTGGAAATAATGGCTATAGGATATAAATTTGTAAATGACCAAAATAAACGAATGAAGCTTAAAGACGAAGAGAACATTTAATCCAAAAGCATTCATATGCAAGAGTTACCATGAAGAACATTTTCCATGAAGGATATCTGTTTCATTCCCCACATCATTCATAACTGGAAAACATGCTAGCAATGAGCTAGCTACATCAGTAGACAATATTTGTATCTAAGGCCTGTTGTATCTAAATTCAAATTTTTACATGTCCAGATCAAATCCAAATTTGATTTAGAAGAGTAAAACAAAACAAAAAAAAAACCATGCAATTTTTGCAAAACCGATCCAAACCACATGCTAACAACGTTCAAATCCAGAGTGACTGAAGCACTGGGATGGAAGCACAGTGGCAAACATTCATGATTATGCCAAAGAATGTCTGCTAATACGCACTGTGAAGAGAACATTTTGCAATTGTTTGGAGGGCAAAATTATGCACCTCCATCTCTCCTGCATCAGTGGTTGAAAATCTGATTTGATCACTTGCAAATAACGGTGTGGACAGTTGTCTTGAAAGATCAGATTTAAGAACCAATTCTGATTTGTCTTTAGTCTGAACATAGATTAGATTCCATTTTAAATGCAGTCAAAAAAGTCTTGCCTGTACGAGTGCTTGTCCTTCAAACCAGCCCCGAGTGGCATTAGCTTAGCTAAGGCGGATATATTCTTCTCCTAATTGCAAGCCACAGCTAACTAATAGCTGTTTGATTTTCCTTTAATGATGGATAAATATAATGAATAAATTGCTTGCTAACAATGTAGAATTCAGTATAGTTTGCTAACATCTTATGTTTCAGGATAGCTTGCTCGTAGTTTATATTTTAGCTTAACATGCTGATATTTTTAAGCAAGCTTGCAGAGACTTTACATCATAGCATGCTAGAATGTGCCATTCCTTTCATTATTCCAAACAATGGCTTATTCACTGCTAACACGCTTTCCAGAGAAAAAAAAAATGTCTTCATGGTAATGCATCACATAAGCTACGAAGACTGAAGGTTGAATTCCCCCAAGTTGAGAATTCCAGACAAAAGAGCTCAGGGATGCTGTGTTGACAGTGTGAAAATCTCCTGGACCTATGATGATTCGGCCACAGCCGGTCGACTGAACAGGGGACAGAGTAGGGTTTCCAAATGTAATAAGAAGTAACAAGGGAAAGAGGAGATGCGGTGAGAGAAAAAGAGAAAGAAAATTACAAGACAAGAGGTATGGGACCCCTCTTGTGGTTACTGAGGGTTAGGCGTGCTCCTGCCTGTAGGAACCTGCCAGGTTGCATGTGTGTGTGGGGTGAGGAGCAGAGGGCACAGGGGGCAGGATGGCAATGCCCGAAATGGCGGGCCATGCAAAAGGGCGAAACAGAATGCAAAGAGGAGGGGCCGGAAACAGATAAGAACTGCATTGACAGAAGGAAAAGTCTGAGTAAAATCACTGAGTTTTGATTCTGAACTTTGGGTCACAAAACGGGACAATATTCAGGACAAAACTGCTCGAGTCACAAATTCAAGAAGAAGGCAATGCTATGGCTACCTAAGATTTACAGCTGCCCAGTACAGTGAGAAGAATGCTTTGGTGTGTGTGTGTTGGTGTATGTGTGTGTAAAAAGAAAGGAGAGAGACAGAGAGCTGGTCTACTGTGAAAAAAAAAGGCCAGAGTTCCTCGGACAGCGCCATCCACAGGGCTGAGGGACATGGAGGACTGAAGTCCTTTAGGCCTTCCCACCACTGCTGCACACGCACATGTGACCACGTGACTGTGTCTGAAGGTGTGTGCATTTTGTATGGTGCATAGGTATGTGTCTCCTCCAGTGATGTATAGCTGCTATACAATAAACTATATCAGAAGCAGATGATAACTTCCAAATTTTATTTAGAATTATCTTCAACGACTGCATTAAAGCACTACCATTTGCTTTAATGCAATAAACATCAGGGGCTGTACACAGATTAAACCTGTTATTGGAAACTGCTAAATATGATTTTATAATGTATACCTACTAATAATGACATATAAAATGGTTTAATTCACTTAGGCTGCACTAGCAGACTTTTAATGTTTGTGTGTGTATGTGTGTATGAACCTGTGTGTACATGATCATGCAGTGCAAAAGCGCTGAGAAGGTCTGTCCGTTCCCGCTTCCCTGTGGATCGGCCTGGCTAACACCTAACAATGCCCCCCTCCCCACTGAATCACAACAGCAGTTGCCTCACATCAGAGAACGAAGGAGGGCGAAAAGAAAAGGGGGGTTGGGGGAACGACAACAAAAATAAAAAAGGAGGTAGGAAACACCAACAGGTTTACGACACACAGCGCTGGCCACTCGGAGTTAGACCCTCTACCTTGTAGGCAACCCGTGCAGGGCACTTCTTCCCCAGGCCTAAAGGTGGCGACATTTGCCTGAGCATGTCATACATATCCCTGTAACTGATCCTGCCACTGGGCAACCGAAAAAAAAAAAGTAAAAAAACAAAACAAAACAAAAAAATAAAAAACAGTACGACCACATTGGGTGCATGGGTGGGGGGGAGGGAAAGAAAAATTGAAAGGGAAGAGAAGGTTGGGGGGTGTGGGAGAGGAGAAAAAAAAAGAAGGTTATTTGGGCCTGTGAAGGACAGAGACAATCTAGGCTGGTCAAGTGACAAAAGGAGAAGAAGAAGAGAAAGAAGGGAGAGCACTAACTAGCTAATGTTGACGCTAAAAACGACATTCTATGCAAACAGGGAAGGGGTTGGGGGGAGGAAGGGTCAGGTTGCATAGAAGTGCAGGACGGTACGGTGGACACTTTGTCAATGCAGTTTCTGTCCCCCTCCCTCCAGAACAATGCACGCTACCATGTGGGCTAGGCCTAGCAAGCGAAACCAACAAAATACATAAATAAAAAAAAGTTAAAGATGGCAGGTTTCTTTTTTTTCTATTTACATTTATGATAGTTTTCCCTTTATCCATGCTTCTTTTATGAGTGTCTGCATTGTCCTGCACATTCTCTTTGTCATATCAGAATGCAAGTCGAAATGGTGAGTGTACGGAAAAAAGAAATGTTGTCAAAAAGGGAGTAAATAAAAGAAAAGCGACATTCATTCCATTCTGGATGCTTATAGCAGGTGCTAATAGTGTTTTTAGTGAAAGTCAAACCTTGCAGGCCACCCTATGAGGACATTTCTTTCCTAAGCCCAGAGGGGGGTCGATTACTCGCAATAAACTGTACATATCCTTATAATGAATGCGCCCGCTGCAAGAAGAATACAGGGAAGTTAGAGTACACAATGCAGAAGAAAGACAGTCAGAGGAAGAAGAGCACAAGATTACACACAGGAAAAGAACAAGATTAACACACACTAACACACATTTAGTTCGCCTGCTCGTCACCCATTGAAGCTGCTGGTAGTAGAGTCCTGTTCTCTAAATAACCTGTTAAAATTTTTAAACTTTAAAGGAACAGTGTGTAACCTCTAGGGGAGGTTGCATATTGAAATCTACTGAACCCCCGCCCCTTGCTTTCTTTCCTAGAACCCACTGAGCTGTTTCTGATTTTGTTTCCTCTTCTTTGACAATAAGGTTGTGGTGATATTTTCCAATAAGGACATTGGCTAGCTTCTTGTGTGGGATTTGTTCATTCCAGGCTACTGTAGAAACATGGCAGCTCTACATAGCAGCGTCTGTTGGAAGACGATTATCTTCTGTGTAGATATAAGCTCATTATAAGCTTGTGGCTACAAGTAATTATACACTAATGAAAACGTAGTTATATTCTACTAATAGATCTCTCACATTCTTATACACGGCTCCTTTAAAATGTTGTGACTTGTACCTTATGAAAACATGAGAAACTGAGTAGAAAGTGAAGATTCTACACTTTCTATACTGATTTGAATTTTGTTGTTGTGTACAAAGGTTTACATAGTTTTACATTAAATCTAGAGCCTGGGCAAGTTTTTACAAGTCAATACTGATATTATTAACCCAATATAAATGAATTCACAATAAACTACCTAATTGGTTATGTAATTATACAAGGTAAATAGCAATACTACAGTAATAATACCAGGGATAAAAGGGTCCAGACTCAGAATCCTGCCCCATGCATTTTTAAATTGCTTTTCCTCAAAGCTGTCTATATGGCTCCTTTCTGCTTTTTTAATCTGGCCTCCTACAGCAGGCGGGTGACAGGCACTGGAATTCAGATACCAAGAAACTTAGCGTGTTCCGTGAAGGAAGTTAGGGGAGTTCATGAGGGAGAAATCGGCAACAGTAAGTTTTGTTGGCAGTATGCAGTATTCCAGAGACAAGGGATGTGGGGTTGGGGGTGAAGGGGTTCTCCACTGTTTCACAGGTCAGGGGGTACAAGAGAAGGAGGTGGGGATGGATGGATCGCAGGGAAGATCCATGATCCCCTCTCTCTCCTTCAGGGGGTGCCGCAGGCCAGGCGGCTAAGTCAAAGTTGATGTGTGGTGAGAGAGTGTCTCTACACCAGTGCCACAAAAACAAAAGCGTCCATCAGACAGAGAGAAAGATGGATTCTGTGTTTAAGGACAGTGATCCCCCATCCTGGAATTGTCCCTGTGCTACACAGAGGTAAGAGGCAACAGCACTCCAGAACCACAACTGGGAACCTGTGTTTTATAGCAATGTACTTAACCCAAAGACCAACAAACAGTCTGCATTTTCACATTAATCCAGCTCTGATCCAGAACCATTATAGACCAACAAAATGTATTCATTTAATAATTCCTTTACAGGTTTATTTTGTTTACGTTTCTTGTAAAATATCAATTATGATTAATTATTTTATTGATTTCCATTCAAAATCATGCTTTTTAAATTTTTTTATTTTAACTAGTTCAAACTGGTCCCTAGTCCCATGCACTGCAATAACAGAAAAAAAAATGATATGAATAATGGTTTAATTCAATTGGGGATCCAATTTTAGTTAACTTGAAATTTGGCAACTGTCAACTGCGCGTTGTGTGCTGCATATCTCAGAGTTGGAACGGAAAAAAAAAAAAAAAAAAAGCTGTTTTTGCAACAACTGTGGAGAGTTCTTTCCACCCATAGAAAACCAGTCTCATCTTTCTTTGAATACTTGAATCTAAAGGTCGAATTATAAAAACATATTTGAAATCACTGATAAAAATCTGCCAAAAACATCTTAATTTGTAGTGTTTGGCTCAGTAATGCATAAAATGCTTTTTTTCAAGCAAATGATTCCTACAACTTAACCAGCAAGAAGTTTGATAGTTTTTCTTGAAGGGCATGCCATGTTGAGATTTGCCAGTCTGTGACCAGTCTCCTCCATTATAAAGTTTCTGGCTAGATGGATGCAAAACCAGCTTTAAATGTAAAAGCTGCTGAAGAGAGATTAATTTGTGCTTATGGCACCAATAGCAAGTAAAAGAAATAGTGCTGGTAAAGTACCAATTTTATTATTGCAGCAAAACTGGCAACAAGGGTAGCTTTCATGGGACGATTCCTAAAAGAAGAGTTAACTACACTGCTAGCTACACAGCAACAGTACATTTCTTCCTAGAAGGTCAATTCAAAATAAATGATGCAGAATACATTTGACTAACCAAAATGGATAAAAGAAATGATAGACTACCCTGTTAATTACTAATAATACTAATGAACTAATTTAGCTTTTTATGGTTCACCTGCCTAGGATTACTGATTCAAGGGAGCAAAACCTGGGTTGAGACAACAGGAAACAGAATCGGTTTACACCAACTCGCTATACATGTAAAATGTGTTTCTGTGTGTTTAGGTGAACCAAACAAGCAGAGAGATTTGGGTTGTACTTCTGCCCACGGCAAAGCTTTTCAGCTAAAAAATTATTGTTAAAAAAAAATCTGTCATATTTAGCATTTTTAAATAGTGTATTATAAAAAGACAGCATGTTCTGCCAGTGGTTCCATTTTAGTGATTGCCATAAAGTGCTGTATTGAAAAATCAATGATCAATTTTAATTTGGGATGCAATCAAAACTTTGGCACAAAAGGATTACTGCTGGTAGCTACAGTATTAACGATATTGCTGTTTTAACCTGGCAGCCTGAGTTTACTAAACTTCAAATAGCAAATTAATCTGTGTGCTATACTGTGTTGACTTATTATTTGAAGTGTTTTTAAAGCAGCCAGGAAAATTAAAAACACAAATGTGTTTTTACAGTTAACAAGTGTGACAGTTTTATATGATTGTTTCTATATGTAAAAACAAAAGCATTATGTTATTATGTATGAGTGTATTAACATGATAGTGGGTATGTAAGTGTGTATTTATGTCATTCCACAGAGACTCACCAGGCTGCAGGGTCGTACTCCGCCCAAATCCTTACATATTCATCCAGGTGATGAGGACCCAGAATGGAGGAGTCTCGCGTGAGGTACTCAAAATTATCCATGATGACAGCCACAAAGAGATTCAGCATCTACACACACACACACACACACACACACACACACACACACACACACACACACACACACACACACAAGAATAATTAAAGAGTTTTCATCTTGTTTCCTCGTAAATTATGCTTTAGGCTAGATGTATTTCAGTGATAAACAAATTCATGGCATTGCTGTGGCAAGTAACTTTGTCTTCATCGAAGACAACCATCAGATGAAGCTCGGCATATAAAATCTGTATTTTAAGGAGAATTAGTGGCATTGAATAATTATAAATTTACATCACTAAATTATAGTTTTTAGGAATTTCTGTCCATACCACATTGATGTTTTAGGTAGAAGAAAATATTTCTATTCTTCTCAAGTACAGTATAAAACTACATGTAAAGCTTCATATGAAATCTGTATTCATAATACACTATAAATGCATCTATGAGGCATTATAAAGCAGACCATATAATATCTGTCATACGCTTGTATAACATCTCGTAAGTACAGTAGTTATGATGACACACTACTACATACTGCTATATAAAGCATAAGTGTAACTTCATGTAACTTCATTATGTCAGGTCTCATAACATATTATAATGCCTGTCTATAAGAACATTGTAGACTTTAATGTTGTGATGCCTCATAGTGCTTTATATTGTTTTAAACCAGGCCACTACAAAAAAGTTTTTAAATGTTATATATTTTAGTATATTTCACTTTACAGATCATTATTAAGGTCTTTAAATGTTCTAAGTAAAATACAGGACATACAATGTAACATACAATATACAATGTCAATTTATAAAAAAAAATCAATTTACAACATTCATACTAACAGTGCTATTATTAACAGATATAGTGGGCACATTTTGAAACATGACATTATATTAAGTTACATCCTTTACAGTGTAAGTTGTGTATGTAATTGACTAGTTGTGAGTAATTTTACAAGCTTAAATGTATTGTATACGCTATATAAAACCTAATAAATGCATTTAGAAAGCATTATAAATACAGTAATGATAGGAAATGTTAATATTAAAACCAGGCTTTTTCTTTCAAATAGCTCGCTTTTACAATTCTAGCCATTTTTATCGTGTTGCAGTAATACATTTCTAATTGGACATGTTAAAAACAATAAAAAAAAAATTGTTAAATTTTTACATTTGTCTTAAAAAATAATGCACAGACCTTACCTATTATGTTTAAAATAATAAATAATAAAAAAAAGTTAAGAAAAGACTGTCCTGTATAAATATTACTTTAAAAGCCTGTAACAACCCTGTAATGGATTCTGTTACATAGTGTCTCACATAGTGTCAGACTGTGGACGAATGGAAAAAGAGAAGTCAAAGGACGAGAAACACAAGGCTGGTAAGTAGGAAGAAATGGAGGAATTCTTACTAGGAAGGAGCACAGGAAGATGAAGGAGACAAAATAAAGGTAGGCGAACTCGCTGCCACACTCTGGTTCCGTGTTCCCTGACAGGGGATCGCACTCCTTGTTCCCCAAACAGGATAGCATAATATCATGCCATGCCTCTCCTGTTGCACTCCTGTATACACACAAAGACACACACAAATGCAGAAACTAAGGCTGCACGATATACACAAAACACTTTACTACTACTACTATACTGCTACATACTGCACTGAAAAAAAATTATTTCAAATTCACATTAATTAAATGTTAATTTGAATATTAGTTCCACATTAATGTGTTTTATTCATATGCAGCAGATCAACACTATATTGAATTATTTGCATTATATTAAAACCTTCCCTGAACCTGTTGTTGTGACATGGTTAAAGTGGTCTAAAGACTGGCCTACATTATTTTGACCAAAGTTATTTGCAGTACTGTGCAAAAGTCAGAGACTATTGTTCATTTTATTACCAGTCAAAATGATCATTAAGCTTCTATTCTGTTTGATTTTATTTTTGTCTTTTCTTAGTAAGAGTTTCTAAAGACAGATTGGAGATTGACTGTCTCCTCTCTCATAAAAATTAAAGCTTTAAATGCTATTTACCTACTGGGGCAATTATTTGTTTTCTACCAGGGCTTGCAGGTGGAGTCTCTTTTGCTCTGTAGCGTCCAATCGTGTTTAAACTCAAATTTTTAATACTGCAGTTTCTTCACTAACTGTTTCCTCAGCACATAATAAAAGCATATTGCAGATCTTTGTGTTTACAGTATTCAAAGAGCTGACTGCACGATTAAAACCAGCAAAACTACACAATCATCTGAAGCAAAGGGCACACACCTGAAAAGTAGCATAAGAGCCTGGAAGAAGGTCCTGAAGTTGTTGTGTTGGTTGATGGCACTGTCTCCATCCTTCTCAATTGCAATGTTCCCAAACAGCTACAAGACACATAAATACATTTTAATATTACTGAA
This sequence comes from Prochilodus magdalenae, assembly GCA_024036415.1. NCBI lineage: Eukaryota > Metazoa > Chordata > Actinopteri > Characiformes > Prochilodontidae > Prochilodus > Prochilodus magdalenae. The sequence goes on from JAMWET010006520.1 coordinate 286,213, forward strand.
AGTGCAAGGTTATTATACAGCCATCACAAGTGCCACAATCCTCTCTTACTTCTAGCCTACAGCAAGTAGAATAAAACCACTGTTACACTGGGCTGCTATCTCGTTATTTTATGTTAGGATATTTATTATGGCAGTTCCTTGTGTCATATGACTTTGGAGCGAATATATGGCTCAGCAAATAGTGTTAACCAGCTACAGTGGCGCTGGAAAGTTTGTGAACCTGTTCAATAAAATAAAAAAACATTAGACATGATCATATATTTATTAAGGAAAATATCCAATATTTCATATCTATAAGAAGTAAAAGTATTTGTGTCTGGCATGACTCTCTTATAATAACTGCAATAACTGCAGCTAAATGTATTCAGTAACTATACTGCTTGCTTCAGGTCCTTCACAGCATTTCCATGTGATTTGACCATTGTAAACAAATGCGGCAAAACAGGTCGGCCACTCACAGCTAATCATCATCCCATTCACTAAAAAGACCTGGCCCTAATTTCACATATAAATTCACTCCTGATTGTAGAGGTTCACATACTTCTCATAGATGTGTAATATTGGGTAACTGTCCTCAATAAAGTTTTTTTATTTGGTTTTCTTTCTCTATTTTTACCACTTGTTTGACAATCTGATTATATGTTATATTTTTGAGATATACAGATATACATATAACCTCACCTGCATGCCAATGATGGCATAGATGAAGAACAGCATAGCGATGAGTAGGCACACGTATGGCAAAGCCTGCACACAAAATAACAGTTACTCCATAATGCTTATGAGTTCATTAAATAATTTTAAAAGCATGTTTTTTATTTTGTGTCATTTGTAACAAAACTTCTAAAATAGCACACTGACATTAAAATGAAATAAACAATGTTCAACTTTGATGTAAAAAGATTTTACACCAACTGTGAACCGTGTCTATTTAAGCCATTCATGTTCACACAATTCAAAATTCAGAAAGCAGAAAGCAAACAGCAAATTCCAGAGAGTGTAAATAGTAGAACAGGAGTTAAGAGTTACAATAGTGTTGATTTGTCTTTTTGTAAGACAGTACTTCATACATGTAAAACAACCTCTCTAGAGTTTGCTCTAATAACTAGTAATATATATTTTAAAACTACTTGCAACATTCATGAAAGTCAACTTTACTTAATTTTATTGATGATTTAACCGAATTAACTAATTTAACTACAACCCAGTTTCAGAAAAAGGTTGGGATGCTCTGTTAAATGTAAGTTAAAGCAGAATCCAATGATTAATCATTTAAACCCTATATTTAATTGAAAATAGTACATATACAAAATATTAAATGTTTAAACTGAATTTTCAAAATGTTAAAAAAAACTTTTAAAAAATGTTATTTTACTTTAAAAACCTATACACACATTTTGCATTTGATGTCTGCAAATACCCAACTTTTACTATTTAACATTCAGTTAATTAATGAAATAATGTTTCAGCATTCCAACTTTTTTGGGAAACAGGGTTGTAATATAATTAAAGCTTTCCAAAGCAGGTTGTCTAGCATGTGTGTTGTAAGAACCTTTGTTGGGCTAAAACATAATTCTGTAAACCAGTCAATACTATCATTGCCTGATTTATTCAAAGAACTGCTTAAGAGTGCTTGTTTTACCTTAAAAGACTGGACGAAGGTCCAGAGCAGGATGCGAATGGTCTCACCCTGCCTGAGCAGCTTAATCAGACGGGCAGCTCTGAAGAGCCTCAGAAAACTCAAGTTGATGAAGTTATTCTACATGAAGAGAGGAAAAGAGAGAAAGCAGGAGAGAGAGAGAGAGAGATAAAGAGGAGTGGTGCTAATCAGGAAAGGGAAAAAGATATTAGACAATAAAACTCAAACTGGCAAGACTTAGCAGGCCTGGCATATCCGGGGGAAGGAGAGAGAGGCAGGGGGAAAGTAGGGGAAGGGGAGGGGTGAACTCATCCAGAAAAGACAGAACCTAAACACCTTCATTTATTTGGGAGGAAAGTGCAGGACTCCTAAGCTGGTGTCAAATAACCAAATGCACTGATGGCCCACGGCATGCTAAACCCACACACCACAGCTACCATCTAACGGCCACTCACACCGCGCCGGGCGAGGGTCAAAGGACAAAGGTTCTGGGCTTGAGGATCCAAATATATAAATATAAATAATACAAAACAAATAAATATAATTTGACATAAAAGTAAAAACATTAAACATTAACATTTAAAATGATATCCAAGTGAGATATAACATCAGCTTCTAAAACAGTGATGTGCATCATATTTCTACAACAGGCACAACCTAAACCTCATTAATGCATGGGCAATGGACCCACATTTATGTCAATATCTGAAACTGTATATTTTCTTTGGTCCGTATACATAAGAACGTAATAGCTTATTGATTGTGGAACACAAAGGGGGCCTAATATGCTCATTTTTAAATATTCAGCATTTTTTATTTTGAGGGTTTGCTAAAACAGATTTACACACCCAGCCTCCTGATAAGCCCACAGAGGAGCCCTTCTGCTAGATCACTTTCTGAATAAAAAACATGAGGTTGGTTATTGTATTTGTGGTCTGTAAAAGCTTGCATTCATATAACAGTAAAAAAATTTTTGTAATGCAAATACTAAAGCTTCTCAAGGACACTGTAATAGGGTGTGTTGCAAATCCTTCCTAAAGAAGTATAGGGTAATTTGTTTTTTGAAAATATTAACTAAATATTTTTTTTCATATGCATAGAAAACATAATTTAATTTGAAAAACAAAAACGCCCACAGGCCTGAATATGCAGATCACTGATCAAGAAACAGGTTGTAGTTAGGATAAAATGATAAAAGAGAAAAGTAGCCTTCTAATACACATATGTACTGTGCATATGGTCAATAAAGACAACATTAAGGCCACCATAAAGACATCTGTCACTACAGCACATGTATTAAGTATGTCCTTAAACCCAGCACCTGGACAAGGAAAGGGGACGGAGACAGGGGCAGGAATCAGGGGTATGCAGTGTTTACATGCAAATGATCTTTTCTTTTTTCTTTCCATCTTCTGTGCATGCAACTCATCTTCTGCTTTTACATAGACAAAGGTAAACTCCACCTCCTTTTGCATCAGTGACCTTATAGTGGCATTTAATAGGAGTATTTCAGAGATGTATTAATTCAGAGGAATATTTCACAAAGCACATTTTCTCTGTTAACCAAATGACAAACTAATTAAATGATTCTAAACATACTATTAAATCTCCATTTAGCTAAAACAACTGCCTGCCACAAAAGTCTTTTACAAATGACAAGATTTACAAATTTGTGAGCCTACAGCACTTCAGCTACTCATGTTGCAGTGATGAGGAGTGTTCTGGATCAGACAGCCAATCAGACTGCCGGTCATTCACATATACATTGCATAGACAGAAGTATTGGGACACATTTCTTAATCATTCGGGGGGTTTCATTCCATCCCATAGTCACAGGTGTATAAAATCATTAACCTAGCATGCAGTTTGCCTGTATAAACATTTGTGAGCAAATAAGTTGTCCTAAAAAAAACTCACTAAATTCATGCGTGCTCTGCTGCCTTTATAGGAGCCTTATGGCATGAGTTTCCTTGACTGAGTAGCTGTCAGGCGGTAAAAAACTTCGCCACTGGACTCTGAAGCAGGGGAAACGTGTACAGTGTGAAGCACACTTCTTTATCTGGCAGTCTGTTGGACAAGTCTGGGTTTGATAAATGCCAGAAAATCTGCATTGTGCCATCGGTAAAGTTCTTCAGGATGAATCGGCAAAATTACCATGTACACACTCAACAATCTTGTAGGAACCTCCACATAAGAGTGGAAGCTGTTAAGGAGGACCAACTCCACATTAATGGTTATGGATTTAGAAACGGGTATTGTAGACAACCCTGTAGGTGTAATGTTTATAGTCCCAATACTTTTGTCCAAAAATGTATCAATCTTAAATATATGTTGAAAAGAATGCTTTTAGTTGGGGTGTAAGAAAATATTGGAAATAATAAAAAAAGAAAATACTGCAAATAAAAAAAGATTTTTTTTGTTTACAGTATCACAATAGATTGTGATGTACTGAATTGTCACCCCTGTATCTTGCCAATACACAACCCTGCTTTTAGCAAATATTCCAATACAAATTTCATGAGTAGACCTTCTACAAAACATATGAAAAATTAAGGTCATGGGCCCTTAAGTTATCTAGCTTACTAAAAATGATGCTTTGTGAAATAGTATTGTTCTGTTATTCTACACGTCGATTGATTTTAAAGGCAAAGGATAGACATGAGGGGCATGCAGATATCCTGAAGCTACAGCTACTCTCCTTATTCCTCTGACTTTGAGGGAATGCTAACTAAAATTCTGTCTGCATGTGTGCAAAACAACGGCCCAATTGTCTGGGCCGGGTGCGTATACAGTGTGGTAGTGAAACACTTGAAGTGTCACACAGAGCAGGGGTCAATGTTTTTAGTATTCAAGCACATGCATCATCATCACCATCATCAGCATCATCATCATTAGCCACAGTGGAAAACAGATGCATTAAAATTTCCAAAAAAATTACAAACCATCTACATGGAGATGTTGCAGATGCATGGTTTATAGCAGCATATTTGGAGGTTGATAATAACAACCAGTGTGATCGGCCAGGCCAGGTCACAGATGGACACATGAGTTTCACAGTGCATTTTGATTGGATGAATTCATCAGAAGGCGTAGCCGCCAATATAGCAGCGATTAAAGAAAGCATGTTAAAACAAAAAAGGACAGAAAAAAAGGATAAAACAACAAATGAATAATCATTATGCAGACATTTTAGTCCAAAAACATCAGTCAATTAAAAGCCATATTCAAATCATTATAACATAAGCTCAATGTATAGTAGTGACAATTAACAAAATGTGAAACAATACTGAAAATCAGAATGAAAGCCACATAAAACAACACTAAAAAAGATAAAAGCTAAATGCTTTGAAATGTTTGCTTTATGGTTTTCTTGTCTATTACAAAGAAAAAAAACAGAAGTGTGCAACATTTCTGTATCTCTGAGCCTGAGATAGCAAGCATTTTTTAGAAGCGAGTAACAGTCAAAATGATGTTCAATGATCAGCCACCAGGTGCTGCTGATTTACCAGAAGACAGCATCTATCACGACAAACACGCATACATTGAAACACCCACGCTCTTTGCACGTGCCCAGACCTTCTTTCAGAACTGCACTGTCTTAACTGATCTTACTAAATTTATGGCTGATTCTTCAGAGCAAACTTGGCTGGGGTGATAGTTCTGTGAAAAATCATATTTACACAGTCTTATCTCTCAAAATAAGTCAATCAGACATGCTTGGTAATGAAAGTTTTTAATTGTGCACTGGAGCTACACAAGGCTACAAGCAATGGAAAACCAATTTTGCAAACCGCACAGCTAATTTATTACATACTTGCCTCAAACTGTGTTAGGTTCTGTCACACAATATTAAACTGTAAGAATTGGGTATAATCATAATGCTAGCACAAATCCTAATGTTCTGAATGTAAAATGTGATATATGTGAAACATGAAGAAAGAATAATGTTTAGAAAGAACCACTATCTAGGCATGGACAGATATTGGACAAATAATGAGCCCACTTAATTGACAGCGTCCTGTCCAAGAACCTCATCCTACTATACCAATCAGTAAACAAAACAGCGATGCATCCAGTGTAAAAATGATCAAATATAAGCTGGCCGTGTCTGCTCACTAAAATATTATTTATATATAAGACAATGATCAGCAGGGCGTCAGTAATCAAATGCTAAGTCACAAGCGACTTATTTTGAAAAAATTGTGATCAACAATCTCCTAAGGTTAGTAAGACGTTATGTTATCTTTTTCAACAAGTTCTGAATTGCATTGTTAGCCTTTAGGAAACCAGGGATACAAAATCTCAAAAATTGTAAAATGCTTTTGTCCAGAGAATGGATATCATTTTTGAAATTACTAACAACCTGACACGATTTGAGGCAAGTGTGTGATGATTTGGATGTGAAGTCCACAGTGCTAATCGGTGTAGTATAAGGTTCCATTGCCTGTTACCTACACTGGCCTCATAGCTAGTGCAAATTTAAAGAAGCAAAGTACAAACATCAAACACTGCTGACTGACTATATTTGCTGTTGGAGGAAAAACTGTACATTTGACTTTTGGCTGAACTGTTGAATTAATTGGGGACAGTAAAACACTAGGTATTTGATTTCAGTAGGGGATTGCGTAAGCTAAAGCTGGTCGAGCTCCAGACGTCCCAACGCTGCCTCGCTGATCTGCTCCACACTCCAACTGGGACAATTATATAAAACCTTCAGAAGAGCCTTCCGCTTCAGTGAGAAGGGAGAAATCCTGTGGAGTTTTTGTCTGTATCTCTGACACACACCCACACATATGTGCACACACACACACTCACTTGCCCCTTTTCAGAAAACACTTACCCCTAGCTCCGTGACTAAAATATCAGTGATGCTGCCAAGTACAGTCACACAATCGAAGATGTTCCAGGCATCTTTGAAGTAGTTCTGAGGGTAAAATAAGAAACGTGCCTACTGTTATTTTGAAATACAATGACGTTATGAGAGCTCTCTCTCACACACGCACACACACACACACACACACACACACACTTATATACACGTATACATTAATTAACTAATACTATCTAACCCAACTAACTTATAAGTCCTGATATGCATAGAATTACATTTTTTAAATATTTTATTTAGGTAAAATCTGTTTGGTGTAACAAATAAAACATCCAGCTTGACTGATTGGATTCTATATACAGGATGTTTAAGAAAATGTATTTATACTCAGTATTTACTAGTACATGGTTAGCAATAAGGTTTTTACTAAGGTTGTCTACAAGCAACTTAAGCAAATGTAAAAGTCATAAACTGTATACTATATATAATAACTGAACAGTACACAGAAAAAAAACATTGGTGTTTACATGTGAGCAGCCAGCAGTTTCTCTGTTGGCAGAAACAGGTCACAGATACTGATCACAGATCACTGATACTGCTCTGGCTTTTAAGTGCCTGTATAAGCAGTGGTACTGATACAGTATCATTAGTGGTGCATCAATAATAAAATCCAACATGAATTATATATTGTTGCTGTCAGAACAAAATCTCATATCAACAATAGTAACTTTACAGGTAAAGCAAAAACATTTTTGCTTGGAAGTTAATGGAACATTTACTTTTTCTATTGAATAGTTCATCATGACATTTTGACACAACTTTAAGGACAAATGGATTTTCAAATTCTGTAATAAATAAACAAATAAATAAAATTCTGTACTGACAGTGAATATATTTAGGTGTCTACATGTAAGTTAAAAATGTTTATGCCTAACCCTAAACCTCATCCCCATACTGGTCTAGTAACCAAAAAAACATTGCTGTTTTAGAATTGAAAAAACATCAAGGACAGGACCCTGTTCACTTGTAATCTATGCCTGTTTCCAAAATACATTTTTTATTCTGCAAATGCATAAAAAAACAACCACAACTCTCAGGAAGCCTGGGAGCCTGTGGGTTTGGTGACACACATGTTGAGAGTATGGGACATTTTTTGTGCTGTCCTTTGAATGCCTGCAGTAAAAGAGTGCATTAAGACCACTCTAACTAGTAGATGAAGTAAAACTGTGGCATCCAGGCACTAAACTTAAGTGCGTCAAAAAAAATCTCAAATGTCTCCCCTTCTGCATGAGCGGGTCTATGTGCTCTACCCTTTCCTTAATTCTTTAATCCCTCACTATTCAACAGCATGGCTGATTTTCTTCCTCTTTTTCTCCCTTTCACTATATTGCCAAACCAGTTTGTCATCTGTCCTTGATCCTTTTTTCCTGGCTTGTCTTTGTGGACCTACATCGATTTTTCCTAATTCTCAGAACTCTCACATTATTCATCACAGTTTTAGCAACTGACTTCTCTGAAAACAAATGTGCTAATGCACGGGGGATTGGAAAGTAATGAAGTACATTTAAAAGGGTCTGTATTTTACCTGAGTATCAGCTTTCCTAGAAATTTATTCTCATTTATACTTTCACTCATTTAAAGTATTGTGCTTTTGACTTCACTACATTTCCACAAAACTTCTTGCTCACTTCAAAGTACAGCTTTAAAGTCTACACTATCAATCCAGCACAGTAAACTCCTCTTACACTCTCAATCACAGTAAACCCATCTTTTACTGTCAGTCAATCACAGTAAACTCCTCCTACACTGTCAGTCAATCACTGTAAACTCCTCCTACACTGTCAATCACAGTAAACTCCTCCTATACTGTCAATCAATCACAGTAAATTTGTCTTACACTATTAATCATTGTAAATTCTTCCTATATTGTCAATTAATCAGTTAACTCATCCTATACTGTTTGTCAATCACAATAAATTCCTCCTACACTGTCAGTCAATCACATTAAACTTCTCTTATACTGTCAATCACAGTAAACTCTTCCTATACTGTCGGTCAATCACAGTAACCTCCTCCTATACTGTCAGTCAAGCACAGTAAACTCCTTTCACAGTCCTGTCACATTTTAATCTACTTAAATTAAAACAGTATAATTACTAATATCATGTGAAGGCAGTGCATTTAGTAGGCTGATTTAGAGTCATCAAGTTCTGTAAATGCATTGTGGCAACAATACAACAACTGCCACGTTTCTGGGCTCTCCTCCTGCCTCTGTCAACTGCATGGACTATATTTCCCACTATGCACCTGGTCATGATATCATTACCACATGCCACAATACCACAATCCACCAATCATGAACTGCCTTCCTGATCCTCTTCCCCTGAATACTGACTCTATTCACCTGTAGCTTTCCATATCTGTATATAAATTCCTCTGTTTGTCTTCTTTCTTTGCAAGTATTTGTCAAACTCTGAGCGTTTATTCCTGTTTCTGGTTTGCTTTGGTTTACGATACTTGCTTGTTTTTTGGTTTCTGCTTTTGTCTTTCCCTATTGGCCCGATTGCTGATTTGGTTTGTCTTTTGAGTTTGGATTGTTCTTTTGGTTTTGGCTTTGTTTGTCCCCTGTCGGTTATGTTCCCCCTTGCTACTGGCTATCTATTAACACTGTCATGCTTCATCCCATCACTGACCCATGCCCAATAAATCTGAGATAACTTTAAGATCTGCGAGCGTCCGCTTAGTTCTTCCGGTGTCACAACAATGCATTAACACTTAAGGAAGATATACATTTAAATACCTAAATTGTTAAAACCAACAGGTTAAAACCTATTGTTAAAACCAAGCACACCACTGCTTCAAGTCAAGTAAAAAGAAAGTTTGCCTGAAGAAAACTTAATTAAGTTAACTACTTTGTGTGTATTGTGGAATGATCAACCTTTCAAACTGTTAAAAACAGACGTTGTATTCTCTGTAGAAATGGACCTTCCAGAATGCTAAAAAGTTTTAAAGCTAGTGTCTGTTATGGTAAGGAAGCCTATTAGTGCCCCTGACATGAGCAAGTTACGATATCTTCTAGACAAGGGGTCTCAAACTGAGCCTTCAAGATTGTTCTGTCTGGACCATGAGTACTCATCTGAGAACCACTCTTCTCAGGAATGTCCATGTTTATTTCAACATTCTGCCACATTATGCAGCTAAACTTTAACAAATGCCCTGTACAGCTGTAAACTGTAGACTGAAGACTTATATATGTGAAGAATGGCAAAAAAACCCTAAAAACATTAAAATGGAATCAACTGGTGTATTTAGTCACCTTGCCTTTTTCAACAAGTTTTAGTAATGTGTTGCAGATCAAATATGGAGTCTATATTTATAAAAAAGGTAAAAATCACATTAGCATTCTCATACTGTCCAAACATTCACACAGCAATACATGCACTTACAAAGACAGACTCTAGGCATGCCCACTCACCAGTGCTCCAAAGGCAATGATCTTCAACACGCACTCCAGTGAGAACAGCGAGGTGAAAACAATGTTCAGGTTGCCTAGCATTTTCTCATAGGTGTCTGAGGCTCCATAATACTAAAACACACACACACACACACACACACACACACACACACACACACACACACACACACACACACACACACACAGACTTGTTATACCAGATCTTATACCAGTTCATCTGATTTCTCTAATAAATTCTCCTTCTTACCAGGGAATGGAACCCAAAAGGTAATATCTACTGAATCTAAGTTTCAAAGAGTTTAGTTTCTACCAATTTTTTGAATGCATTCTTTAGGCAACTTTTAAATACAATGATACTGACTTCCCAGAATTAACAGAATATTGGGCAATGAACAGAATTGCCTAATAATGCACAACTTTATGAACATTACTTTCCATTACTTTAATACTGAGTTGAGATAACTCTGAAACTTTGTCAGTGTAAAAGCAGGATTTTGTGGAAATTGTGCTGTTATGTTAACTGATATTTGTACCTCCTAGTAGAAGATGGTTGCCACAAACAAAGAATGAAAGAAAAAGGCTACAAATTGCTAATGTAATAACAAGCACGTAACTAATGACGAGAACATGCTTGAAGAGGTCATATCTAGAAATGATTTTCTGAATTCAGTCATTCATGCCATACAGCCTAAAAGCATGTGTCTTATTAAGAACCATTACATAACTTGACTAACACTACTGTAATCCATGATGTATGAGATTTCAAATTTACTTTCACTACTATTTCCAGGATTAGGATTAGGATAAGAAGCCTTTAAAATATCTCGCTGTTGTGTAAAAAATGAATGTGGAATTAGGACTGTCTTAGAGTGCTAGAAACTTTAAACTGGCTGGCCCACCTTCATCATGAGCACAATGGTGTTGAGGGCAATCATGGCCATGATAGTGTACTCGAATGGTGGAGAAACCACAAACTCCCACATTCGGTACTGGAATGTCTGTTTGTTCTGAGGCATGTGGCGGGTCAGAGGCTTGGCGTTGATGGCAAAGTCTATACAGGCTCTCTGTAAAGACAAGAAGTGATTTTTTGTTACATTTATGGGCATTTCATGATGACTACATCTACTTATTTTAGGAGATTCAAATTTCTGATCTTTTAAAATAATCAATCCTGTTTTCTACATTTCTCTATGAAGTTATTGCAATGAGATATGATGTTTAATTAATCCAGTGATACATTTTTTGCAATCTAAAAAAAAAAGCAGCCTTGAATTTCAACATGTCTAAATGTCTACATTTAATTTTCCCCTTGTCACCTCATTCTTTTCCAGACTGTAGTCCTCCATCATTTTGTCTCCTTGCTCCTGGAAGGTTATGATTATGAGAGCCACGAAGATGTTGACGAAGAAGAAGGGGAAGACCACGAAGTACACCACGTAAAAGATGGACATTTCCATCCGGTAGCCCGGGCTAGGGCCCTGGTTCTCATAAGTCGCATCGACTGAGTGTTTCAGCACCCTGAGGAAACAGACAAACGCACAAATAATAAAACACTTAATGTTATTACCACATTTGATGTGGTTTGAGAGAAGGGTGTAATGATTTAGGTATGCCGGTCACATGATGTTACTTGCCGTTCTCATTACTTGTTAGCTACACTAGACCCATAAATTTACCTCTAAATATGTTGCGACTGATTGTACACACTTAGGTGAACAAGAAAATTGTGTACATTTCACTTGATACGTTTAAGACTTGCCAGTCTTGTGTGAGATTTTGTGTACTCACTGCGGCCACCCCTCTCCGGTGGATACAGTGAAGAGGGTGAGCAGGGCCCAGAGCACGTTGTCGTAGTGGAAATCGTACTTCTTCCACTCCCGCTTCTGCGCCTTCACTTCGTTATCCCGCTCATACACCAGATATTCACCCCTACATAAAAAATACACTGTTTGAAGTTCGATTCAATTATCACTCCTAAAGTCAAGGCTTAATGTGGTAATGTGGAGTCTAATGGGTGATAACGATATATTATACATATGATTTGACAAAAAAAACTGTTTTCTCATAAAACTGTTTATAACAGTTGCTGCACTGCTATCTAACAAAACAAGCCTCAACATCCTGACATTTGAGTATTATTAGCTTAAGACCCACTCCCTTTTAACTCACTTTATAATGATATGATTATTTCAATACAGGCGTTGTAACACTGGCAACAGTGAAAGTTAGTAAATGAGACACAACTGAAAGAGAGACGGGCATTCAGAGGCATTCACTTTTCATTTATTTTTGACGCTGTACTGAAATCAGACAGCAACCAAAGGTAATTTCTGTTCATCACTTAATATGTCAACTAAATTCTTTACTTATTTAGCTTAATTATTTGATTATGATTCTGTTACAAGGCAAATACATTGAAATTATGTTAGAAACTTGGCAAACATCTTAAATGTACCAAATATGACCACTATTAACATGATCATTTTCCTTTGTCCCTTACTTTATCTCTTACAATAAAACAGGCTGTTTTGGTTACTGCGGCTTTAAGAATGATAGAACAATATCGATATAATATTAATAATATTTAAGAACATTTCTAGTCAGTGCAGCTGATGTGTGTAATTTCCAACCTGCAGTCTCGCTCAAACTCCTTGGACTCGTCTGTGCAGTAAAAGAACTTGCCCTTGAAGAGTTGCACTGCCACCACGGCAAAAATGAACATGAAGAGCATGTAGACGATGAGAATGTTCAGCACGTTCTTTAATGAGTTCACCACACAATCAAAGACAGCCTGATGACAGATAGAAACATGGAGTTAGGTGCACAAATGTTAGAAAATGTAGCACAATTTTTTATTTGATCATTTTGAGTAGGCATTAGAATTTTATCGTAGCCAAGTGTACTTGAAAACTAAAACTTAAAACCAGTAAACTTGTCATATTTTACAGTCCTGCTAAAACATCCTATTAGCAGGTCACTGAACTGTTGACCTGTATATTTTCTGTATACTATCTGAATAAATAAAGTCAACAAAATAATGAGCTCTGTACCTTGAGCTTGGGTAGTCGCTTAATGGTCTTGAGGGGTCGCAGCACTCTGAGCACACGCAGCGACTTTATGGTACTGATGTCTTTCCCCTTACTGCTTCCACTGCATGGCCACAAGAGACATACACAAACAGATGAACAAGCACATGGTTAAAAAGAGTCACTGGAAAATGAGGCAGGTGCCAGATTCCAACATGGGTGACTGATGATGGCACCCATGACTGGCACAGGCAGGCACTAACTCAGTGTGTTAGTAGCGCATCTTAGTCAGTAAACATGCCTGCTACACATTCATCCGCAGTTCAGTTACAGTAGAAATCACTGCAACTTCACACATCTTACAATGAGAATGTAGCCTGCTAAAATTAGCCCAGCAAGCCCATCTCAGAGTGCACACGCTTGCGTAAACGCTTAAAAAAGTTGAATTTCTCTGAACTAAATGTGTGCATTTGCATAAAACACATAGCATCGACACAACTTCCGGTTTTCCTGCATTCAACATTAATTGCATAGATGTAATATGTTTTTACTAATGCATACATTTCAGCCAAGTAAATTCAACTCAGCATTTTTTTTACTCTCAGCAACACAATCTTTTAACACGCACGTGGCTCATGCTGTTTTGAAACTCAGCTCAGTGGATGTGGCATCCACTGCTAAACCCGATCCATGCTGCTCCCACCACCATACTTCCTTTTACCCGTTTGCTGGTTTCATAGCGCTGCCACGACAACAACATGAGAGCCGCACCATTTTGGGCAGACTGCAATTTCAGACATCCCAGCTGAGAGAATGCCCAGCCAAGCCTCTTTTTCTTTTTATTAATTCTTGTCATCTTCTTGAATTAATTAAATAAAATGTATCATACATGTAGAAGGGGGATGGAGGATCTCTAAAAACATTCACTCACTCAAAGAGAACAGTTTTTAGATATGGAGGGAGGGGGATATTTTCATGTCACGCACAAATGATCACACAGTCCACTGACTGCAGTGTAACAGCCTAGGTATAAACCAGCTTCATGATCAATGCACCACAAACCGCAGGAAATGTTCCCTTTATTATGTTTACTAATAGCCCCAGTTTTAAATCAATGCTTTATATGACACCATCCTAAAAAGACTGGAGCTTTGCACTAGAAAATGCCTTGAGCACATAACGTGTACCATGCGCACTAAGGGTGCAATAATTTCAATACAGCACTGAAAAATTATAGACTGTCTAACTAAACTAAAAAAATAAGAGACTGTCTGTCTCTCATGCTCCTTCTTTTCCCCTGTGTTTAATTTGCTTTTGTGTGATTGTCAAATTTTCCCATTTTAGGGTTTTAAAATCAATTCAATTAATTATCAAAGGGTGTACTCACATTTGATGACCTGTAGCCTGAGCATGTTTAAATTCCAATGTCCAGTTCGTCTGAGTAGTGAGATCACTCGGTACCACTGAACTAGGCCCGCTTGGTAACATGGGCACATACATGGTTCAGTCGGACTGAACACAGTACATCTACTGTGATTGCTAATCATGTCTGACCACGTAATTCATACACATCAATGATGCGACTGTTCCATTAACAACTACGGTGCCAAAGTAATTACACTGGTCAACGGCAGCAGAATGTAAAATTCTGCATTATTTAAGGTGTAATGGGAATTTGAACCACAAACTGGCATACAGGAAGCCATCTCATCCTCAGATCATCAGATCATTGGTCAAGCCTGACTAGGATCACCAAGATCAATGTCGTGAAACAGTATTTTTGACAAAAGAGCAATTCTTTTCTTTTTTGTCCTGTCCAAAGGAAACAGGGCAGTGAATGCTTTGATTTTTGGCATATACAAGGCTGTAGAAGTGTAGCTCACTGTAACAACAATCAGAGTAAAGATATAAGAGGAGAGGGCAGGGGGTACAATCATGCCCAGGCACAGTATAAGGCATGGTATAAGTACGCTCTAAGAATCAAACATTGTTGTTCACCCCTGGTGTTCATATACAACATTAGCACATTTATAATTATGTAAGTCACATAAGCTCCAGCAGCTGGATGTACAGCTGTAAGGCCCAGCTTTGCTTCTGGTGACCAACTAGCTGTGTCCAAGCCCTGGTCACTTGACCCACACTCTAAGAGCAAAACGGCTTCAGGCTGTAGGCAAATGGGTCACTGCACTAAGCCCTCCTTGGAAAAGCAAAAAATAATAAGACTTAGATCCTAGACAAACTACCACAACTACTGGATAAAAACGTAAGTAAATAATTCTTTATATAAGAAAACAAATTTAATGTGACTGCTCTCTCCTTTACATACTTTTCCTTTTTACTCCTCTTGTTTCTTCTGCCAATGATAGGTAATTCTCAAATGCACAGAGGTGTGAAACTCTCTGCCATTTGTTCTGCTTTTAGAAAAAAGTAAAATTTACACAGTTCCTCTGCATTTGTAGCTGATCAGCCAAAACTGTTTCAAGTGGATGCCCAGATTGCACGATGCTAATGTAGAGGTATAAGCATTCACTACTTTAGTGGTTCCCAAACTATGCTACATGTACTCCCAGGGACACAACAAATGGTGTTAGAGGTACATGAAAAACAATCCTGAAGTAGGACGTGTGAATTTCATGTAATGTTTATTTTATTTCACTAGCTGGTCACGTAATTGTACAGATATGGACAACCAAAACAGTTCTGCACCCCACTCACAAACTACAAATTCTCAGTGAAACGGAGTGGATCTCTGAATGTTTATTTTAATTCTAATTTAGAAGTTTATTTTAGAGTTTATTCTAAAGCGTGGTACTACTGTGCACATGATGTCTTGTTGTTAAAGCCTGTATGACCCTTGTTAACTGTGTTTGTGTGGTAGTTTCGCTTTCACAGAAGGGGTTCAGTCCACGGTTGTAGTAAGCACTTAGCCATTAGCACTGTGGTTGTATATTTGAGTTGATTTGAACTGGATATTCGACTAGAGGCTGTGGTGGTTACTTATCTGGTGTTACATGGCAATGTATCATAAACACGTTTTATCATTTAAAGAGGACTAATTTTATAATGTCTTTATGTTTCTTATGGCAACATGTGTGTAAGGAGGTACACAGCAGGTGCTTATATGTCTAAAGGGGTATGGGACAGTAAAAAAGCTTGGGAACGTCTGCATTAGTTGGTAGCTACATTAGTCTTGTAGCTCTTGGCTAAAACAAACAAAAAAGAAGCAAACACTAGACATGTCTTGGCAGATCGACCACAATAAGGGCAAGTGTAAATTTGCATTGGTTTTAACTATGAGAGCAGCTTGATTCTGAATGACATTAGTGCTTCTTCTTCGGCAGACAAAGAAAGAGAGTGACAGTGAGAAAAAGAGAGAAGGAGATGGGTGACCAGCAGACAGACAAACAGATGGTTTTAAAAAAGAAAGAGAGGAAAGCTATATAACTGGCAGGACAAGCATCAAGAGTGAAGAAAGAGCAAGAGAGACAGAGAGAGACAGAGCGAGACAGAGAAACATTACCCGCTGCCTCCGCTGGAGTTGTAGCCGATTGGAGAGATGAGAAAGGGTCAGAGACAGTCAGATAGAGACAGACAGAAAGACACACATGCACACGCGCGCGCACACACACACACACACACACACACATATAAAGACAGAGACACGGGGGGGAGAGAAAAGGTTTGAAGGAGGAAAAAACATCCATATGAGACACATACAGCAGAAAAAGAGAAATAAAGGGTGCAAGGCTGCATTTGTTCTTACCAAAGCATGCCTGCAGAAATATCTCTCACACACAAACACACACACACACTCTCACTTTTACACACACAAGCATACTTACCAAGACATTAATACCTTAGATATATACATTAAGACACCTGCATAGACCTGTGCTGGTAACAGAGCCTATTCCATTAACTCTGTGAAAAAATAATAAGCACTCTGCAATTTTGAGACTGTCCCTTACACGGCTCACGGATGCAAACACAGAGATAGCGTGTGTCTTAATGAAATAAAAGAACATAATAAAGTGGAGCTCAGTAAACGTTGGGGCTGTATTTTAATCAAACAAACTGATTAGTATAAAAAGATAGAACGCATATGTGAACATCATACACATTTTACAGTCTGAGGAAATTTACTTTTTCTGAAGTTTATTTTCTTCTCCAAAGCCACTGAAATCGGCTGTATGGCCAGATGTATGAGAAATTATGTCTGAAACCTTGCTGTTTTCTGAGAACATTTTAAAATAATATATAACATTTAGAAGTTTGGCTCGTGCCTTTAACATTTGGTGGTAGAATGAAGAAAGACTGAAAATATGTAGTATGAAAAGAACTTGGGTTTTTGGTCTGTAGCTAGAAGGCCAGACACCGTAACAGTGGCAGGACTGAAAAATGACCTAACAGTCATATATTGTAGCAATCACATTTCAAACCACCTCCAAATGTGCAATTTTCATGCGTTTATTTTTGCTGTCCAGCTTACTAAAAATAAGTTGGAATACAATCAGGATATGCCAAATATCAGATTTGGGTGGGGCAGATTTTCTGTTTCTAGAACAATGAGGCAGAATATAAACGGCATTTACATAGGATAACAAGTCACCCAACACATTTAAATAACATTTTGTTTTAAAAACTCTGTTGCTTTAATATGCTTCGAATGAAATAAATCCATAAATTAATTGTAGGATGCTAATAACTATGGTGTTTAGCATCATCTGTGGGCTGTTACTATGGTACGCTGGTTATCCATCACTGTGCACAGGTCTACAACAGCATCATTGTAATTTCCAGCAATATGGTTTAATATTCAAACATACATACACATGGTCACCCTGACCATGAAGGTAAGTAATGCAAACATGCACTGTCACTCTACGCGTAATTCAGTCTGCTGTGGTTAGAGCTATTGGAGTTAGTTGCCATGCTTCCTTTCACATTTTTATGTCATCCTGTCCCAGCATAATGTGATACAGGACTCTGTTACATGACCCTACTTGCTAATAGGTTCACATGCTAGATGTAAATGATTAACCAATTAACTGTTAAGCAACAAAAAAACTATTGTTAATGCTACTGGTTTAATACATTAAAATGAATTCATTAAATTAATAACACACTTTCAATAAACCACAGTTCCTCTCTGAAAAGGCTGGTTTGTCCTTCAAGTTAGGGAACGTTTCAAATGAACATGAGGGTGCAATGTGTGAGGGTGTCCTGGACCACTTCTTACAGGATGATATCAACAACAACGATGTACCATTTCAAAAGGGAAAATCCTCAGGGATAATACAGATGGCTACTTTGTGCTTGTTCTCTAAAAAATATTCACAGCTGTGTGAGGAAACGAAAATGGCTGTGTATAATTATAGAGACGAATGTGGTGGACATCAATGGTTTTAGAAGTATGAATGGTTTTTCTAATAATGAATGTTAAATCTAACCTCAAGGCCACCGCACACTGGACGCACCAAGCCACATGTCGCATAGTTCATAAATTCTAAAATAATGGAGATACATGGTGCAGCATTTCCAGTGTGCCAGGGCCTTTAGAACTTCAGAAGATGGCATTTTTAGCAGGACAGCATTGCATATTCCACTTATTCTACCCTGTCTATGGTCTACACAGGAAACACTTTTCAGCATCCCAGCGGATTAAATCAGGATTCAGCAAATGTGTCCTCTCATGTGTCAATTAGCCGATTAAAGTAGATCTGCAAGTTTCTGTTTTATAATTAATATTTAAAAAAGATCATACCACAGATTTTACCCTTTGTTGGTTAACGTCAACCGAATGATGACAGTCGGTTCCCGGTATATTAATGATCAGCTGGTTATTATAAGAATTTGTCAAATTGGCATCCCTAGTATACACACACACACACAAAACACCGACTTTCTCTCAGTGGTCATTTCTCTGAAGCACATTTCCATTACACCAAATAAGATTAACAGTCTTTAATAACTACAATGGACCTCTCAGTTCCTTTTACTGTAGTGAGACAATGATAAAACTGAGGATCCTAAACCCACCTCAATTATGTTAAGAACTGCTTCAGCTAGATTTTCCCTGAATCCTGGCCTACAACTCAGAAAATGACCACAATCTGCCCAGGTCATCAACATGCTCTGCCCACTCCTAATTATGCCTCGTTCCAAACATTCCTCTAACATTGAATTTGTTTCTTGTATTTTTCATGGATGTTTTGTGTATACTGGTGTTGATGCAGCTCTATGTCCAGA
Organism: Prochilodus magdalenae; assembly: GCA_024036415.1. Lineage (NCBI taxonomy): Eukaryota > Metazoa > Chordata > Actinopteri > Characiformes > Prochilodontidae > Prochilodus > Prochilodus magdalenae. The sequence goes on from JAMWET010006520.1 coordinate 305,430, forward strand.
GGTTTTGTACACAGTCCTTATAAATACTGAACTTGTTGTAATGCACTGCTGACACTACTGTTCAACAGCATGTGGAATCTATGTAGGAAAAAAAAAATTAAATAGGAGATTCTAGAGCAGCTGCATATGAGCCCTAAAGTTGTCATGCCAGTGCATCAACTACAACAGTACAAGCCTCCCAACATTGCTGTGGAAATGCACTCTCTGCAGTGATGAAGCTTCTTCATGTACCTCTGAAATGAGTTGGAGTTACTCAGAACTGATCATTCAACATCAATACCTAACCTCACTAAAGTTTTTTTGGCTAAATAAAATCTAACTCTTAACTGCAATGTTCCAACATTAAAGGATAGCCTTTCAAAATGAAATGCTGGCTGAGCATATCTCTACAAATGGTTGCACATATAAAGTCTACTGAGCAGCTCTAACAGAAAAAAACATCACAGAATTTAAGTTAGAGTGCAGCTGGACCAAAATTAGCTTTCTCTCCTGACAATACACAACCTAACTAAGAAATTCTGCTTTTTGAAATAACCCCAGCATATTCAGAATCACTTTGCTTCTGTGTTAAATGATGGTAGCTTCAGGAAGGGCACTGTGACTCCTAGAATTTGTAGATTCCACCATGCAGTAATTTGTCCCTCCTTCATACTCCAGACAATAAATGGCCAGCTAATTTGGCACAGCATTTGTTGAAGCGACCGATATGCATCTCCAGTGGTCAAAGTCGCTCTTTGAGGGGCAGTTTGATTGGATATAATCGCTTTATAGTGTTATCTCTCTGAGCATTAGTCCAGGGCAGGCCAGAAACGGAGGCCTAAGGTCTAAATCCACAAATCAGTCGATCTCTTGGCCTTTTTATACACTGCACATCAAAAGTTTGGTGACACCTAAAGCTTTTTATCATTTAAAAAATAGCATAAATTCTGTGCTGATCTGTCATAAATGAACATACTAATAGCAAGACTTTACCAAACAAAAGCCCCAACTTACGAACAATGTATTTTATCTTAATGCTGTTATGGCAGCACTCAAGCCTTAAAGATGCAAATGTGTGGGCTCAAAAAAAAAATCTGGTGCTGGTGCGCAACTCTGAATCTGTAAAGTGAAAAACAAAATGGCTCAGGTCTGCCACAGGCAGCATTTGTGCTCGTGAACAGGGCAGAGAAAACGAGACATATGTGCAGAACTCTTTTTCAAAGGATTTTTTTTAAGAGAGATGGCTTAGAAACAGCCAATAAGGAGAAGATCTGAAAAACAAAGATTGATAAAGAATGGCGGAGAGACTTCAGAAAGTTGCTAAAGTTGGTTTCTAATTTGCCTCCTTCGTGTTATTGTTTTACATTCTGGAACAGCTGGACCATCTACAGAAGAACAGGAAAATTCACACACTTCAGCTTCATTCACAGCTGAAGGGCATATAAAGTGATTAGAAGGCTGCCCTGTGTCTCCTGTAAAAGTGGGCAACATTAACCTTTTTTTGTTTGTTTTATAGAAACAACAGGTCAGTACAGTTTTTTTGTTTTTTTTTTTACAATTGGTCAACATTGCATAGTAGCAATTATACACTTTGCAAACCCACAACTGGAGCTATTGTTACGCACACTGCTTGTCACATTGCACATTGGCACATTGCTTGTTTGTGCTGATGTAATATCACGGTGTCCATACAATGGATGCAGGGTTATATGGCCACAAAGTAAAAACGGGTTTGCAAGGGTCCATGTGGGTTTATGAATTTGGGATTTAGTGCTTCTGAAGAAGCACTGTGGGGAGGGGTGTATTTATTTTGCCGGTTAGTTACAATATGTGTTTTGAACAACAGTTTAACAAAGACTGACATTTTTGAAAGACAAGTTAGCCACAAGCTTTTGATGTGCAGTGCATATTTTTAAATGTATAAATTACATTACACTATCTGACTGTTATTTTACTGTCATTGCTATTAATTTTCCTACAAAATAGGACACACTTACATGTTGCTTGAAACAGGTCATCTTTCACAATTTATCACTGGCACAGAAACAAACACACACAAACACATAGACACAAATACGTATGTTAACACATTTAGGTGTCCACATACTGCGGGGTTTACCAAAAAGTTGATCAGCTGGATTGTGAGCTATCAACATGAAGTAAAACTGCTCGGCCAGGCCATGGCTAATGTTAGTGAGCAAAATGAGCCAACCTTGGCCTTTTTGCCTTTTTTGTGTCTTATGTGTGAGATAAATAGCAAGAGCATGGCATTATGGGAAGGATCAGTCAAAATTAATAGTAGGGGCCAGCCATGTGACAGGCAGGGCAGGCATGAAGAACGAAACAGATAGAGAAAGACAATAAGGCTGTCACAATGGGGTAGTCTCTGGAACATTAGAGCAGTATTTAAATGATAAAAGCTAATAAAAATAAAGGGGAAATAATGTATTCAAACTGAAAAATAACAAATCACGCTAAACATATATACAAATAATAATAACAACAACTTAGATAATAATTTTCTAATAATCAAGAAAAGTCATTTGTAATAAATTATTTTATTATTAGGTCTAATAAATTGTAACAGCCCTAAAAGACAGAGGGAGAGAGGGAGAGGTGAGAGAGAGAATAAGAGAAAGAGAGTGACAGAGAAAGAGAAGGAGAAAGAGAAAGAGACATTACCCCTCTCCTCCTCCACCACCTCCTCCACTGTGTGCAGGCCAGAGAAAGGGAGAGATACAGAGAGCAAGAGACACACATACATAGAAAAGACACACACAAACACAGACACAGAGGAAAAGAAGACACAGAAAGACTGAGACAGGGAAAGAATGGACTTTTTGGAGGAGGAGGATAAAAAACATCAGCATGAGACAGACAGAGAATTCACAAAAGGATGATGGCGCAGTCCCTACGTCGTCTTATATGTGGACACCTAATCTAGTGCAAACACCTCACATAGAGAAGTGCACAGAAACAAAAACTCCCTGCAAGAGGAGGTTTAAACACACAGACATGGCAGAGACAAGGGAGCTGGGATCACGCTCGCAGCCAGGGGGCGCCATAGACACCCTAGAGCGCCTGTTTTTTTCGGGGAGTAAACAGAGACAAAGAGAAAGAGGATGGAGAGAATAGGAGAGGAGGAATGGAGGGACTGGTCGTTGAGCAGAATCAGACGAGACACACTAAAACAAACTCATTCAAGCACAAAGTAACAATGGTTAAGGAAAGAGGGTGTTGTGGGAATAAAAAACCGGGAAATATACAGCATATTGTACTTTATTCTGTAAGACAAAGCAGGACTCGAAACAAACAGGGCAGCAAATAATCTACTTAAACAAAAAACTTATAATGTATACTTACAATGAAGTATATTAATACAGCGGACTGCGGTGATACAAAAAGTTCCATAAGTTTCATTTTTAACTTGCTAAAGTTTACTGTTACACACTGCCTGGCCAAAAATATGTTGAACAATCTAATATTGCATGATAACAATGCACACTGACTGGGGTATTGTTTTCTTGGGGTATAGACAAGGGGAGGGTCAAACCACTCTGTAAAGTCTACTCCACAAAGGCTTTCAACACGAGTGGCCAATTCCTATATAAAAAAATGTTCATCATGGTCTCTTAAGCACTATTTTACAACTTAAGTTTGATGAATCTTGGCTGTGTTGTCATGTAACAATCCCACAAAAAACATTCAGTACATTCAGGTGCTCCGCTCAGCCTGGACCTGACCAACTGAAGCCTGTTGCGCCCATTGTTCTGGAATTGGGTAAACCTGGCCTTATCAGATCACATGACAATTTTCCAGTCTTAACTCTAGAGTTAATTTTTCCCCACTTCCTTTCCCCAGTTCCCCACTATTCATCCAGGCTTTAATAACGCACGGGACAGTTCTTAACCCAATTCCAGACGTTTCAGCTTCTCCTTAGCTATGTTCTTTGCTTGAGATAGAACAATTATTAAAACCTGCTGAAACACTTTTGAAATATCTTTACCATAATCAAGTTATATAACTTCCTACATGGCCCAAATGAGAAGCAACTCCCTGTGTCAGTTAGGATAAAAATAATTGTTGCCATCTGAAACATATCAATCACTGCAGCAATTAGTGTGATTTTTTTGACCAGGCAGTATATATAATAGTTAATATACAGCACATTTTAGACATTCCTTTTTTTATTCCCATTCCATCTAATCATGGATTTATGGATTTCATGAATTGTTACATCCCTAAGGTCACTTAAAGGTAGTAAGGTTTACTCTAAGAAGGGGGTGAAAGGGGTCATTATTACGGAGCAGGGGTCCCTCTAAAGCAGTTCACTTCTACCTATTGAGAACTTTAGTCCACCACAGTTAATTTTAATAATGTTCCTGTTTTAACACACCAACTACTAACTGCTGCTGTGGACTAAGGCACTCCAGTATCAGAGCTCTTCTTTAAAGCTCTTCTCTAAAAGGATCATGCTAAGGTCAACGCAGAGTTTAATAATTAAATCAGGAAGCTCTGATAGATGTTTATTATGCTGTTATAATTCCTCAACAGTCGTTTTATAATTTATGTGCATAAACACCATGTGTATGTATTAAACGTAGATACCATTCACAGTCTGTGAAGCTTCATTTAAGACATCTGAAAAGTTTGACTATTAAAATAATTTCCAATCCTTTCTCGCTATCAAGATTAATCTGACATGCTTAGCTTTTCTATGTCTGAAGACCAAGCACATGTTGATCATCAAGCATGTATTTAATAGCCTTTTCATGCATTTCAGACTCCACAGATATTCCAGTCCTTTCTCTTTCTACCATGATCTTCACACAACTATTGTTTTTCAGCCCCTGAGATTGGAGGTCAGCCCTGGGCAAGACATTGACGTAAGTGTTGTACACGCCATTCAGCGAACATTCTACGCTCTTTCTTTAGTCAATGTTTCAGAGAAATAATTCACATTTTACGGGCACATTCCTGCACCTTAGCTACATTATATTAGCCAGTCTGCTTAGAGACAATACTTTTCACCCAGGTTATTAAGTAAAGCTGGGCTTTAGGTTGCCACTCTGATGCTAACCACGCTAAACTCTAACAAGGCTCTAGGAATTTAGGATGGGCAATATGACAATAAGCTATTGCTTTCTTTTTAATCTATGTCACAGTATGTTGTCAGTACTGACTACCTGCATGTTTCAAATACAGCATGATGACATAAACAGTCATTTTACTCACAGTGTTTGATAGCACTATTTGAATGTGGTGCATGTTGTCTATTGTGTGTTACCAAACCACAGAACAACAAAAAACTGTGTTGTGTATCTTGTATTGTGAAATCGATGTAGAATTGTAATATTAAATGTCTTGACCTATCGCCTACATTATCTCAAGGAAGGTCCTACCTTTATTTCGCATTGCAACGTTTGGCCAAATGTCATGAAGCTGAATCCTGTAGCTGAACAACCACCTCTCCTTACCTCTCACTACCATCTTCACCTCTCCCTCACCGGGTCCATCCTTTCTTTTCTATACCTGGCATGGTTCCTCTGTTGGGGAGTTCAGATGAGCACAGGACGCAGAGGCCTGGGCGCTAAAGGGTTAAAGGTGCCTGGGGTCACCACCGCCACGGAAGTGAGGGCAAGGGGTTATGGGAAGGTTTTTTTTTTTTTGGTAGGATTAAAAAAAAGGGGGGGAAGCTGGTGGAAATACCAAACACACTAAATGAACGAGTCCACTACCAGCCAAAGGTTTGGAAGGAACACAAACTTTATAGAACTTTAGCTTATGCTGCTTCTCCAGCAGACATTCATTGAAGCGCTAATCAGATCCAATCGATTCCTCCATTGAAAAGGCTTCTGGAATTTTGTGCAGGTATACTTTGGATAAATATCTACCTTACCATTTGACTTTATTATTTTCAAAGTTTGGTTTCACAATCTGTTTTAGCTTTAGTCATAAGACTTTAGAAGTGTATGGTAAATTAAGTATTCAGTTTATTTTTTACAACTGATTGGTGAAACATTTCTTTAGATTTGTGCAAGGCATTAATGGGCTAAACTAGATGCTCTTTAGTCAGTGGTGTATTTTGGAAAGTTCCTTAAAAGCTTCCATACTTTTGGTCTGTACAGACAGTAAAGGACAAAACAGAGAGAATGAAAGAAATAGAATTATAATGGGTAAGAGAGAGGGACAGAAAGTCGCTCAAGGGTGCCAGAGGCTGTGCTGGCTGCACTGTGTCGTTTGGCCTGTAAGGGAGTCAGGGCAGGGCAGCAAGCAGACGGGAGAAAAATCTGAGGGGTACAACAGGACGGAGAGGAAAGGGGGCGGGTTCTGGATGACACTTACGTGAAGGCGAAGGCCACCAGGGCACCACTAACCACTATAAAGTCCAGAATATTCCACAGGTCACGGAAATAGGAGCCCTGGTGAAGCACCAGACCCAGATCCACCATCTGAGAGAAAGAATAAACAGGAAGATTCACCAAAGGTCTAACACCCCAAACCAAGTTCACAAACCTTTTCAATTTTCATTAACTGTAGCATAAGTTTTTATCTCTGGTCCAACTGCCACTTTGGGAAGCTCAATTTTAGCTTCCTGATTCCTCTTATATGGCTGTAAAAAGTGTCAAAAGAAGGGCCAAACAAACAGGTCACACGTTTAAAATATACTGTTATTACAATAGTTCTATTAATACCTATAATAGTGAAAATAAGACATTAAAATCCTTAAAATACTTCATAAAAGGTTTGTATAGTGACTGTATAACTAAAGCCAAACCATACAATTTTCCCAACAAAAAGATAACATTGGAAGTTGTATATTATATATGTTATATATATGTTCTCTATACATTTTGAGTAGTCATAAATTCCACAGCTAGGCTGCAGCCACAGAAACGAGTGAAGACCTTACCTTTATAAGCATCTCAAAGGTAAACACACCCGTGAAGACGTAGTCAAAGTAACGCAGAACCTGCAGACGAAAAAGGAAAAGGATGCTTGAGTAAAGCGCAGAGAAGAGTAACACAGAGTGGATGGATACTTGAAAAATGGATGGATGGATAGACCGATTTATGGATGACTAAAAAACACAGCTGGAGAGATGGCTGAAAAAATGGATTGAGGGATAGATGGCTAGATAGATATATGAAGGAATGGATGGACTGACACATGGATGATTGAAAAGATGGTGAAAGCATGGATGGATTATCAGGTGGATAGGCAAATAGATTGATGGGCAACCAAACAGATGAATGGCTGAATTGACAGAAGACTAAACAAATAGAAAAACAGAGGGATTGATGAATGGTCTGATGGTTGGACAAAGAGATGTTTTTCAGATTGATCCAATGGTAGATACCCGTCATTTAGATCAGCCATGTTAGCCCAGTGCAAACAAACCACACACTGCCTACAGAGTGTCTGTCATGTTTAAGTTTTGCAGTGAATCAGAAGCTTGAATTGGATGGCAGTACAGCACTAGCTGGAAGACACTGAAAGAAGAAGAATCCTTGACAAAATATCATACTATAACGCATTTATCGGCAGCTCCTCACATAAAATCCCAAGTAGGATTATTATCTCTTTTTCTTATCCTTAAAACTATAAGGCTGAAGTCAGCTTCCTGTTCACTATCTTCTTATTTATATTTTCCCGTTCCACTTTAAATGAAGCAGCATTAACATTCTGACACTGTTATTCGGAAAAGGAAAATTTAAATGTTTCCAGAATTTTCAAAAATAACTACAATGTTTTGGTAGCTGAGTATAAACTGAATTAACATTAAAAACACAATGAAATGTTAAGTTACTATGCTCTACTAATAATATGAGCATGCTAAGTAGAACCGCTCAATGGGTTGAATAAATAGTTAGAACACCAGTACTGGATCACCATTTTGTGGTCTGAGAAGTTTGAGAGCCCACATTTTGACTGCTTGGGGGAACTATGCAACCTCATCTCTAGTGATTAGGCACAGCTCCTTTAACATACAGACGTGCATAAATATAGGGAGGTAAATAAAAACGGAGTACATTAAGGTTTTACAGCACAGTGTAACATATAAGCATGGCTCACATTATTTCGGGGGGACTCGGGCCACACGGGGTCTTCAGCAGCCAGAGCAATGCTGCTCATAGCAATTACCAGCAGAATACACATCTCAAAGTAGCGCAGAGTTACCACATAATGACACAACCTCCGAAACCTACAACACAAACATAAAGCAAACAAACAATTGTCAACAAGTGTCAGCTCCTTAAAATACAATGGGGTGGACCAGGAGTTTAAATACTGAAATGTAATAAAATATTTACTGTTTTATTTAAAGCTAGAAGAGAAAAATAAAAGGAAATGTCACTAAGAATTCTAAAAATGATTAATATTAACAGGACTAGAAACTGCTAAATTGCAGAACTAAAGCTGCCATTTAAAAACAGATAGCTCTGGTCCTAAAATTTGAAAGACTCTAACGATGCTCACATGAACAACCAGGTGTACTAATGAAGTGAAAACCTGCTTTTGTTTAAACTGATGGGCTGATTAACTTTTTTAAATAGAACTCTAGAACCAAGCTGGATAACAAGCTGGATATTTTGTATGAAAAAAAAGTTGGTGTGGCAGATGTACTGTATATGATGTTTGTAGAGAAGAGTCTGGGAGCTGTGTACTCACGGGTTGGTCGTGGAGAGGATGAACATGGAGCTATAAGGAGGCATGGGTTTGGGGCCTCCATCGTCTTTATCATCATCATCGTCGTCACATTTTGTATCTTCTTTTTTCGGCAGTGGTTCTGTGTTGGCATTCTTATTCACTGAAATGGATTTCAGCAAAGAAAAAGGCTAAGCCACACATTTTCACGCATAAAAGGATATCAGAGAAACCTGCATAACAATTGTTTAACGCAGACATTCTTATCTCAGAGGTCCTTCATATAGACTACATCGATGCAGCAATACTGCCTTTTTGTTCAATCTTCAATTCTAGAAACATTATAATGGATTAAGTATCATAGATGTTTGGAAACACTGCTCTGAACAATATTAAAATAATTTTACCACAAATTCTTACATAGAATAGTTACAATAACATACTATTAATACCAATAATTTAAATACAGTAGTTTATGGAAAGTTTTAGAAACTCATGAATCCCTGTTTCTCCTGCTTTTCTCACCCTGCAGGATGGCATTAGTTGATGGGAATATGGGCATGTCTATGGTGGTGTAGTCAGGCTTGGTATCCAGGTTAGCAAGGTTAGCCATGTTAGCAAGGTTAGTTGTTGTGGAGGTGGGGTTTGTAAGGATGAGGCTGCTCTCTGTGCCGAGGTGGGTGCCATGGGTGCTGTTGGTCAAGCTCAGCAGGCTGCCGTGGGGAGTGGAGTGTTTGCGGGTAGCCGATGGCACAAGTGGCTGAGTGGCCAGCTTGTTGTTCATGAGATTGTCCATATCTTCACTGTACTGGCTGTCCTGTCTCGACAGCGTCTTCTGAATGGGTCGAGTTGTGGATAGAGTGGGGCCACTGCTGTGACCATCCCTGAAGACAGCAAGAGTGAGAGACAGTGTACATAAACAAATAGCAAATCCAAAACTCTCTAAAACAGTACTATAAATTTTAGATGTACTCCATGTTACTTTTTTAATTGAATCTAATCCCCAAAACCTTTAAAAAGAGGAAGGGGCTTGGCTGGTGAAATGCTTCTGGCTAGTGGCTGTTATAACTATCAAATTAAAGTGGGAGCAAATACAGGATCACAAAACTTACTTTCGGGTCCGATGCCGCACCCTCTCTCCTTGCTCCCTTTTTCCCTCTCTGTCTCCATGACGATGGCGCCTCTGCCTGCGCTCTGCTCCATCTCCATGCTCGCCCTCTGTCCCTCCCTCCGTCCTTCGTCGTGAGCGTCCACTCGGGCCACCCTGCCCTACCCGCCTCCGGTGGGGCTCTCTCACACCCCCCTCAGGCCCATCACTGCCCCCTTGAGGCGGTGTTTGTGAACTGCTCTGGTTGTCACCGCCCCTGCGGCTACGATTAGACTCGGTGGATTCTCCTCTCTCTAGTGGTCGTACAGGACCAGTGGGGTGAAAGGCCGGCGGTTTGTGCAGAGGCTCCTGACCACTCCGCTGGGCCTCGCCTTGCCGCATTTTGTTGGTGTTGTTGTTGCGGTTCTCCTGTGGGTCCACCACCAGTGGCCTACACCATAACTGATCCACAAATGAGTTTTCATGTCATTACACTTGGAAAACCCATTTGCAAAAGAAAGAAACGGATGTGACGAGTGATAAAAGTGACATTTTGTTTAATGTTCTACTTAACCACCACTGGAGCCAAAAAAACGCAGCTGAATGAAATAAAGGAGAAGGGTTGGACAGATGAATTTAATTTAATTCAATTTACATCAGTTTGATTTGATATTAAGAGTGAAATAACTGAAGTGGGTCATGTTCTAATTTTGTACCCTGCACACCTGTCTACAGTGTAAACATGTGCAGTTTGGTGCTATGTGTAATAGTCTGTGCTATTATCTCCAACTTTCCAAATTTTTATCATAGCCCTTAGTGGAAGCCCAAAAGCAATGATGGTAAATACGTTATTCATCATGGAGTCCCACTTGATATCATAACAAGTAGATTCAAGCACATTCTACACACAAACATGTGTGTGATACAGGATGTGTTTTAACGTTAAGCATATATAGGGTCTCTCCTTATTCCCCCTTCTCTCTCTTTCTTGCCTTCCAGCGATCCTCTGGATCCAGCTCATTGTACAGTGCCTCCCTGCTGGTCATCAGGGTCTGTCTCCGCAGCTCACTGGTGCGCTGCTCCCACACTGACTTAGAGCCTTTATGGTTCTTCTGGTTCTTCTGTTGCTCCTTACTACAGAGAGATCAGAAGGGATAGCGAAAGAAGGTAAGAGTGAGTTAAGTGTTCTGAGGAAGTGATGGATGTGAACAGAGGAATGTAGAAGGGTTTCCGCCATTGAGCCTCTATTCTACTCACAGCTACTGCAGCTATTCACACAGTGACACCAAGAGGGCGCTAGATCAGGAAAAACTCAGTGGACAGAGACAGAGAAAGAAAGACTGTGAGAGAGACAGAGAAAGAGTGGCTGAAATGATGATACCTATACAGTATATACAGAGAAAGAATGAAAGTAAGACAGAAAGAGAGAGAACAAAATTCAGTTTTCAGAGTTTTCAGGCCCACCTCATCAACCATGGAGTGAATAAAAAGAAAAAAAAAGAAAAAAACAGGACAGTATGATTTATGAAAAAGAGAACCAATAGACACAGAACAGAAAGAGAGAAGAAGAATGAAAAAAAGAAAAAAGAGAAAAAGAAAAGAATGATGTAGAGGACCCATCCCATCCCTTGGGCAGATTGAGACAGTGTAAGTGGAGGATCTAGCAGGGAGAAGCATATTTACACACGAACCAAAAGCGCTGAGACTGGGAGTGGACAGGAGGGGAACGAGGGACCAAGAGTGGAAGAAAAAGAATAAAAAAGAGTAGAAGTGCATAAATACCAGTCCAGAAATGGTTCAGAAGTGTTGAGATGCTCAGAGTGAACGGTTACGCTGAGGAGGGAAACAGCATGTCAGAGACACTCAACAGCAGAGTCTCTAACACACACGCTCACACACTCTCATAGATTCACATACAAGGCTGCACTATAAACCATATATTTTATCACTCTGGATCGTCACTCTTCCGTCAAATATACCTCCGTTAAAGATCTGCATCTGATTAACGCATTTCATAACCTCTGCAGGTATGTTTTTCAGGCCGCAATCGGCTCGCCTTTGCCCTGACTGCGTGCTAAGCTTAAACACTGATTGTTAACACTGATTGATTTAGCTTATTCGATTTATACAGACACACATCAAGAACACACAGATATTAATGATGTCTTTTACACTGAGTCCAAAAAAAAAACCAAGACTGAATTAGGCTAATGGGAGTTCCACTGTCATGTCTGCAACCCAAAAAAAGGTTAAAGAAAAACGGCGGACGAAAGCAGACGGACTGAGCACATCACAGCAACTGTATATAACTGTGGTCCATTTGCTCATTTTTTTAACGAGGAGCAACAAGTAGAAGCAGAGTCTGGAATTCCCCAACTGGCATATGGCAATACCTGCAGAACTGGTCCTAATCCATCTACAGCTCTTGTATAAAATGGTGGATTTCCTTGTTTTGCAGAATGGCATGTGAGTATGCACTCATTTAATCTGCACCGATTTACCAGTTCTTCATCTTCATAGAACGTTATCATGCAGCCATAACAAAAACTGTCATTCACACACACCCATAAGACCACACATGTAATCAAAGGCACAGGCATATAGAGCCAGTTTCCCATAGTAACCTCCACTGCAACTTGGGTGAAGACTAGACCTAATTTATTCCTCTGCAACCAGCACACAGACACACACCGGCAGGCACACAGAAACACATATACTTGAAGGTATACACATGATAGAGGTCTGCACAAGCATTAAACTGAAGCTTTTGGAACCCTAATTTAAAACCTGAAGCCAAACCCTCTTGCACTGCTAAAGAAACGGACAAGACGGAGGAAATGATGTGCCAGCTCTGTATCATACATGACCAGTCTATCTCGATTCACCACAAAACACTCAAAAGCTTGTTCTTTAAATTTTTTGCATGTAGGGGACAAGCACTTCAGAGTGCTAATAGATGCAACACTGTAAGGGTGTAGTTTACTCACATGGCTACCACACACAGGGTAAACAAGTTATTCCTGACCTTTAGTAACTTTCCAAACGCCTGGTAGCATCTGGCTACCATGTTGGCCTTTTTTGCTTTACGTTTACCATTTGGCTTACAATGACTACAGGAATTCGCTGAGCTGGAACATTTTACCGAAGCCATTACCAAATGTTAACAAATCATCAGCAGCACATGTTTTATTATTTATTTTTTAAGTCACGTGTGTTTTACTTTTTAGTAAACTTCTGCAACTGCCTAAAGCGAATCCCAAGAGAAACACCACCTTAAATAACAGTAGCCTGCAAATATCACAAAAACATGAATTCCGGCCACACAGGGACACACATGCGAATTACACAAATTACAAGTAATTTGGGCTTAAGGTATGCAGTATGCGACTGAATGCTCAGTTATGATTTTCCCTGCATATATGAACAGGACAAATTAACTCAGAAAGGTCCTAACACAAACTGAACAGTACGGTTCACTTTTAGTTAAAACTGTGGTCCTGTTGATTCATGCACTGTGAAAACAAAACAGCCACAGACCATTTTGTGTTTTTCTTTAAGGACTTTGACATATACTGCATAAACACAGCCACAGTTCTTTGGCACTTCATCTTATAAAATTAGACCAAAGACCATATATAAGGTACTACTCTGAATAAAGCCTACCTATAATCTAGTGACGTATTAAAGGCATAAGATGCAAGTGTATTTGATTTTACTGTGCTAAAGGTAGATGCTAGGCACGTGCAGAACACAGATCTTTTACTCTGCTTTTACTCTGAACACGGAATAAACAAGAAGTAATCTGAGATCTATCCTAAAAAGCACCAGAAAGAGAACTAAATCCTCTACACAAACAAGCACAACTGCTTAATACCCAGTTCCTTTTGATGCTCACTTTAACAGAACTGATTCTGGTTCATTTCAAGCAAATTAAATTTGAAAAGTGCTGTACATTAATATAAATATGTGACATCAAAAAGTAACCACAACCAAAATAACATAAAAACAAGCAGTAGTCTCCACTGCAACAGAGACCACAGATACAGTCCTTTATCTCTCCAATCATGGTGTCACTGGACTAAAATTGGCTTTCCTTAGAAAATCATAAAATTCCAACACTCCTTTAAATTCTGCTAACTTACAGTATATAGTCTATAAGGGACATTTCCTTGAGTAAATTTGACAGCATGTAGAGTTCCTCTCTGGAGTTCCTAGAGCGTTCCCCTGAGGGGGAAAAGGAAGCATTTGCCCTTTCGTTTAGAAGAAGTATCAAAGCAAGTCTAGTTCTTACAAAAGGTGGGCAAATGTCAAAGATGAAAGATCGCTGCTGTGCAACCGAGAAAAAACAGGGAGAAAGGGAGAGGGAGGAAGAAAGAATGAGTGTGGGAGAGAGACAGAAAGACCAAGATACTCACGCTGCAATGGAGAGATTGGCTGCAGACAGTGGACTCACTTCAGCCACCTCTTTAGCCTTCTGAAGAGCAATTTTCTGATTGGCTGCCTCCTCTTCCTCCTGCTCGTCCTAAGCGCAGGAAAGAAACTCAGGCATTAAAGGAAATTCAGAGGAAAAAAGGCCTGGTTTGCCTTATCAGGTCTGCCAGGATGGTCCAAACTCTGTACAGTGCCTGTTACATGTTTAATTCTTTAAAATCTGAAAGGGCAAAACCATTTCTTTTAGGTCACTAAGCTTACATTAGGGTTCGGTTTATGGGGCTTAGACTTAAAATCTAAAAAATTCTTAAATTAGTTAGTAAAAATTGGCTAGTAAAATATAGCATATACAATTAAAATAAAAACTAATTAAAATAAGTAAAAAGGTTATTAACATTTCGTACAATTTCATTTCATTGTCCAATCTAATGACGCATCAGATTTTAATTTCCTGGCAGAAGCAGACAGATGTCCCCAACATCACAGACCCTTACCATACTTGTGGGCATCAGATTTCTTTCAGTGTAGTCATCCTTCTTGCTGCCAAACTCACTTTTGAGTGTTTGTTGCCAAAAAGCTCAATTTTAGTTTCACCTGACCCTAGAACGCAATTCTAGATAAAGTCCCAGTAGCGTTTGTGGTTAGATGACACAAAAGATTTTTCTGCTGGCATGCTTTCCAAATACTCTCCTGATATGGAGGTGGGGTCTGACTGTAGTTTTGGAGACCCTAAAATACAACTGTTTCTGTAACACTTCAAAAGCTATCTCTGTAGATTATTTTGCCTGCTCACTGTGTGTAGGTGGAAAATACATTAGTACGGTCATCCAGGAACATACAGTGTATATATATTTTCCTAATTTATTCAGTGTGAGATTAAGCGAATTCACCAATGGGTAAACTTGTATTATATATTTTGTGTTTTATAGTTTGTTAGTCGTGTACATTGTGTGTATGCGAGCTGTGTGTGTGTGTGTGTGTATATGTTTGTGTGTGTGTTTGTGTGTGTGTGTGTGTGTGTGTGTGTGTGTGTGTGTGTTTAAATATGTGAATACAGTACCTTGGTCAGCTCCTGTGCATTGGCCAGATTGTCCACAGCGATGGCCAAGAATACATTCAGCAAAGTATCTGAACGTACAGAGTTATGGCAAACTCACCAGAAATTTTCATCTGTTAATATGGTGTCATATATCAGCGCATATGTTTGATGTACACTGCTGTTACAAAACTTAACATACGTTTTTAAAAATATGTTAAGTTTAGGGTATGTTAGTCCTATGCTATTTTTCATCTTATAAAATGTATGTTTTGAAGGTACAACCAAGAGGATGCATTTTCTGCCGTGCACATGTGTTTTTTTGCATTTGGATACAGTTGCCGAAGAGAGTGAGAACAATGAAGAAAACGGAGAAGACCATGCCCTTGTTGACTCCTCCCTGAGACTCAATCCCATCATACATCACCATGTTCCAGTCTTCCCCGGTCAGAATCTGAGGAAAATAGAAAGAAGGAGAAAGATTTATTTTCTAGATCTTATCCACATGCTTTTATGTAAACCCAGCTCTGACTGTGTGGTCAGAACTAACTACTGTATAACTACTTAATATTACAAATGATTATTAAATAACACAGTCTTTAATTTACTTGCCTGAAAGACTGTCATTATTGCTGCAGGAAATGTATCGAAGTTTGTTGGAGGTGTGCCCGTTTCAAAATTAAACCTAGGAAGAAAAAAGAGGATTTTTAAATAAATATTTCAGTATTTATTTTCACTATAAAAGCTGTATAAGAGATAAACACATTATCAGTTCATATTAGTGTACTGAACCCTAATACTGCAACTAATGTACTGCAAATTGAAATACAGATCACCGCATTTGGGGACAGTAATACAAATTAAATCACATTTATCTGTGCTGGTATACAGGCAATGCATGTCACATTTGCCTGTCATGCCCCTGGAGTGGCAGAAAGTTTTCAGAAAGAGTTCAGTATGAATGCAGCAAAACACAACATATATATAATGGAAAATAACTGTTGTGTGACTGACTGTACAAATAAATTCAGCAAGAATTCTGAACGACCTTAAAACAGGCTGGTAAAAGCTAAAAAAAAAAGAAAAGCAACTCTAAAATCAGTTTCCTGTTTACCAGGAATTTGTATGAATTTTCCAATTCCACCTGGAAAATGGTGCTGCACTATATTACTCAAATGGCAAAGGGTCCCCAGGCATGTGTTAGTAGTGAATGAAGAGGTTATAAAGTTGTGCTACTGACTGTCCTCCAAAAAGCTGCATGCCAAGAAGGGCAAAGACCACAATGAAGAGGAAAAGGAGGAAGAGCAAGCTGATGATGGACTTCATGGAGTTCAGCAGAGAAACCACCAGGTTCCTTAGGGAAGCCCAGTACCTGAAAAAGGAAAAGAGAGACTGGCTATTAGAAAAGTCATGGTAACAATAAGAACAATTCTTAGGGTTTAGGGCTAATAATTTCACCCTTATTCAGAAACAAATATTTGGGGTCTGAAGTTTCCTTCTCCTTTTTACTGAAGCTACAAGGCTAACGTAGCTAACAAATAATAACAGTCTTTGTAAACTGACTATAGACCTATAAACAAAGCTTTAGGTTAAGACACATACACTAGGCTTGCTGGCTCTGCATAATATATTGCGATTTAGGGCTACACAATACTTGATTCAATAGAAATAATGACTTTTACTTAGGATTACGGGTCACAGTTCTCACTTAACATTGTTCAGCATACAGATTTTACAAGTTTACAAAATTCCTATGTAGTAACACATATATAACACGAGCTCAGAGCCCAGAATAAACAGCATTATCTTTCTTCATTGCAGTTCATGAGACTGCAGTCTGCATAATTAAATGGGTAAATGGGTTATGGGTAAGTATCATGGTTTTAATGAGATGTTCTTGTTCAGTCCCACTATTATCTATAGAAAGGGATACAAATATAGACAAATTTCTGAAACCAAGATGGCTGCTGGTAATGTAAGCTAGGCAATGTGCTTTTGTCCGTTGTCTATTTGAGGTCACTAGCTCATCTCTAGGCAATTAAATGATAGTACAAGCATGCAGTTAGCACCATGCTAACTGCTGTATATTAGCTTCCTCTATTTGTTAGCTATGTGAGTGTTGTTGCTCTTGTGGTTAACTAAAGAAGTAAACTCTTCAGACATCAAACATCCTAAAGGGAGAAATCTGTGTATTCTAAAGACGGACAGAGGGGTGTATGGACAAATGTGGGGGACAGGAAAGACCCAGAGACAGACATGAGACACAAGAGACTCACTTGGTCACTTTGAAGATCCTCAATAACCTGAGAGCTCGCAACACACTGATCCCAAACGAGGTCCCAGGCTGGATCATAGCCCAGAGCACCTCGAAAATGCTGCCACATATGACCTGCCACACGCACACACACGCAAGGACGCGCACACACACACACAGAGAACACACACTTAAAGCTTTGTCAATAACGGCAAGCAACAAGAACAAAGGGCATGAATGTCGTAAAACGCTGACAAAGAGTGTGTGCCTGATCGTACATAGATACCAGAAAATGTTAGCTTAAGCAAAGGTAGCTATACATTTTACCGTTTTGGAAATTTGCATATAAACGGCACGGTTAAGAATCCTATCTGTCAGTCTCATCCACCCTTTAGAGCTTTGAATTATCTTTATATAGCCACGTACATTAAATATTTATTAACAGAATTTTGCAATTCCCTAATTCCTCTTGTTGTAAGTTTCAAGTCAACGGATTTTCTGATTTTTTTTTTCTAAGTTCAGGAAGTATTACTCGCTAGAATGGCAACAGCAAGGGTCCTAGTTCTTTACAAATGGTCGCATGGAAAGCTCTTGTAGAACTGTAAGTGGGGACAACTGGAGACTTACGATGCAGTCGAAGCAGTTGAAGGAGGAGTGAAAGTACGGCCTGGTCCCCAATCCATACATCTTAATGCACATCTCAGACATGAAGATACCCAAAAAGATAAACTCTGCAAAGTCTAAAACAGATAGGGAATAAAAAAGATAAAGATGAAGAAAACAGAATGGGACAGAGGGAAAGGCTATCACTGATTAAGCTTTAAAATAGGATTATTTATCTTTCACAATATTTACTATGCCAGATTAGGCAATCAAAGAGCCATAAATTCTTGCTGTGTCATGTTCAGGAAACTGGCAACAGTGCATGTCTAAGTGCCAGTTATCATTCATACCCTTTCATGAATTCATAGGTCATCAAGGAAGAGATTTAAAAATAGTTGTGGAGGAGGAGGAGGCTTAAGACCCTATCATGACTACAGAACCTCTGTGTGTAATACTGCCAGTTTTATGTTTCGAAAAGAACAGAAAAAAAAGATTGTGGAGCCGTTCCTGGGTGTCATGGAAAAGACAGTTTGAGCTGTCTGTCCTTAAAAGAGAACTTACTGGCTACTGGCTGAATTTGTGTAGTCTGATCCCGACATTAGGGTTGCATGCTGTAAATAATTATCAAATTATTGAAATGACTCAGTTCATCAGAACAGAGAGAACAGAATCTAAACATCTGATCCACATTTGTCGTTGCAAGTAGAAAAAGAGATATTTTGTCATGTTTTCAATTTGATGCAAAGTTAGATCTTGTTTTGCAGAATGACTAAACATCCATTTTGTTTTTGGCATTGATACTGTGGACAACATAGATTCACTAAGAAATTAGGGATACAATAAATAAAATCACTTTACATTTGATAAAAACTAGTTTGGTTAATATGCTAATGTTTACAGTGACTGTGTGTCTCACATGGCAATGTAACATTAATCAGCAAGAACAGACATTGCCAATTGCCCGTGCCCCAGGCCACAACAGCACCCTATTAATAATGTTCAAGTTATTTTTATTAGGTTTTAATGAATATTTGATTTTTATTTCTTGTTTAAAGACAATGTATTTGTGATAAGCCTGAATTGGATTCACAAATTAATAATTTTATCAATGAGATTCATTGGCTTAGTGGCCTAAGTGTCTAATACAAATTTTTATGCCAGCCTAACCCTTGCTAATCAGAGATTTGTGTTTACCTGTCTTACACATGGATTTATGAAATCCCTACTACTCATCCAAGGAATAAAGGATGGCAAGGGATAAGTAGAGAAGATAGCTGAAAGCACTCACACAGAAAGTCTGAGAGCAGGTCTGGTTGGTCATAATGAACTACAGCCACACACAGAGTGTTCAGGCCAACCAGACACAGCACTGTCCAGTAGAATGCCTGCGTCTTCACAACGTGGCGAATAAAGAAACGCAGTCGACGTTCCTTCTTACGAAATGACGAGCCTTCCAGCTTGGAACTCTTCAAACTGGCCCGCGCAAATGGAGAACCTGAAAGACAAAAACAAGGGAGAAGCAGAAAAAGACATAAACGAGGGAGGAAGAAGAAGTTGCTTTAGTACAAAACTAACAGCAAACAGGACAGACTACATTTGATAAAATTACTGCAAATGCTGATGGGGGATCTTACCAAGTGTGAGGTCTCCATCCCCCTCCTCTGGATTCAGCAAGTCATTTTTGCTTTTCTTGATAGTAGGTCTTCTCCTTGATCCTGCACACCACACACATTAAATGCGATACAATCATACAGGGAAGCTGCACAACATATATCTAGCTAATAGCACTATTATTTCACTAGTATTTCTAACTATCTAAAAGCAAATTAATTTTCGAAAATACAACAAACACACCAATCTAGGAATCGTAGCCTGACTGAATAGTGGGTGCATGCTGTATTTAATATCTTATTAGAATTTTCATAAATAATCAGTTAATCTCAGGCGTTCAAGTATGAAAAATCGTGAATTGCATTTTCCCCATTTAATAAACAGTCATGAATTGTTTGTATGTATGATGTGAATGCACATTTTAGATTATTTTACTGCTCTCTCTTGCAAAAAGAAACACACATTAAAGTTCATTTTTGCATATACAACATATATTTTTGACCTTGTAAGCATGCTTGCCACGGCATAGAGAATAATATATAACTTCATCAGCAAAGGCAACATGATAGACCCATTTCTTGACTTTCACGTAAAGACAACAAAAACAGAGAGAAGGAAGAACGTGGGGAGGCTTCCGGACAAAAATACCATCAAAAGGCATCCGGTCATCAGCATCATTATCTTCATCAGCCAGGATCACTTCTTCTGAACGAGAACCAAATGGATAAATTAAAAACTGACATTTCACACAATTTACATGAAAACACAGTAATGGGACTGAACCGAAATGCAGCTCGCTATCTGAGACAACGTTAAATGGCATTATAATTGTATCCATTACAATTAAAGAACATATCATCATGAATATTGTATATCGACATGACCTGAGGATTTGAGAATATGATTTGGACAGTATTAATGTGTAATGTGTATGAGCATTAACTGCATACCTGCTTTGCAGATCCATTCCAGATATCCATTTAGCTCTCTCTCAATCTGCTGCTGTCGCCTCAGCTTTAGAAACTCACTCCTATTCTCCACACGCTCTCTCTCTTTGGCAAACTCCCTGTGTCACACGCAAGTTTACATTCAGATTCTGGCATTTCATGCAAATAGTAGTATACACATACACTTTTCTTGCATATTAAATGTACATTAATGTCCGCTTAACAGGCTTAATGTCTGCCGGTTGAAAAAGTCATATATAAAAGCATTTTTGCAGCTTATGCCAGCCTTACACCAAATGACATTCTTAAGCGGTTTCTCTGTGGCAGACAAATTTCCAATGTCAGAATAAATTCAAGTCTTGTAGTAAGAGTTGTAAGAGTTGCAGCACACTCCTGTTATTTCTCCCGATTGTTTGGTGTAAGGCGGTCATGATAGCCGTCAACTCAGTCTTCTTCTCGGCATTCCAATAAAATCAGCCCAGTTTAATATTTATATAAGTCTTTAGTCTCATGCAAATAGTGACCTCGGAAAAGCCTGGGACTCAAAAAGACACAAAAAGACTTAAACATACGTTGGCTATAACACGTTGCACTGGCCTTGTTTAGGCAACGTCTCAGCTCAGACTCTAACCATCTTATACAAGCAAGTATCCAACAGAACACTATGCACAGTTGTAAGTCGCACTGGATAATAGAGTCTGCTAAATGCCTTAAATGTTAATGTAAATGTAATCCAACTATTTAGTTTATTAATTACTTTGCCATATAAAGCAGTTCTCTCTAAAAGCAGCCCAAGCCTTATAGTGACATTATTTCCGGAAATAAAGGAAAATGAAAGAGAGAGCAGCCCTAGCGGTCTTTACCAAGTTACAGCACAAACTCTCTCCTTACTGCACAGCAGCCCTACACTTCACACATTCCTTTGCAATACAGTGCGCCTTTATTGGCCGTTTCACCCTGCAGCCCTAAAAACTTTGCTATGACACACTTTAGTTCTGAGAGGATCTAATACTTTAGTCTTTTCAAAGTCTTCTAGTATATGGTTAGCAACAATTTCCATTCATTTGTTAAGACATAACATACTGATCTTACATCAGTTCCAAGCCTCTACTGTACTGGTTGAGACTCCTGTCTTTTCAAAATGCTGCAGTGTTGTGTCCCATGTTGTTTTTAAAGATTACAAAAATAGTACAGCTTATAAGGTGACGTACAATTCTTAAACCAATAAAGTAAAAATAAAGATTTCCTTTTGGCAGCAGGGCTCTAATATTAGCTAACTGACCTAGTTAACACACAAATCATCTGGTGAATCGCAACCCGAACCTGTGGATATCCTTGATATTGGCTATGGATTTTAAAAAGTTTTAAAGTCTTTGAGTGTTTTGGTTGTCAGCCGTGTTGGTCAACTTTTAGAAAGGTTCTGGATGTCAGACTTGTTGTTCAGACAAAAGCTGATGAAGATATTTTGGTCTTAGCTGGGCAGTACATAAAAAAGGCTGATAACCAAAACACAAAGATGTGGGTCACAGCAAAAAGTCTATAAAACCCAGAGTTTATATCAGGGGCACCCACAAAGGGCCAGTGAGGGCAAAAATTAGCTAGGTTGACTAGCTAGCTAACATTTAAGTCCAGTGGCACCAAACTATTATTCTGTATTAATTTAAGAACTGTACTTTTGGTATCATCTACAGCCATTCCCTCTTCTCAGCACAAGGAAGGCGCTAGAGTGATAACTGAGTTTACAAATAAATTTTTTGGTGTATTCCGTAACAACGCACATCAGCATGGTGAAAAGACAATAGTCTTAGCAGTGCCTAGACGTCCTAATAAATGGACTGGAGCTGAAAAAGGACACACTTAACAATGTGTACGTATTACATCGAACTCATTTACAAAATATTAAGACAAATACAATTTTACATGTTACGATCCCTTGAAACTCTTTTTCCAACAGAAAAGGGGCAATGTTGACACAACAGCTCATGGTCTTACCCGGACAGCACACCCAGCACAAGGTTAAGCATGAAGAATGATCCTATGATGATGAGGGGGATAAAGTACATCCAGTTCCATGCACTGCCTGAGGCATCGTTACTCTGGAACAACACACACAAATCACAGAGGTCAGTGCCAACTGTCTTGCATTAAGGCTGCTCGCTATTACTGCACAAAAACACTTACACAGACAAAACATACTGTACAGTAATGGGTGTCTGTCTTCCCATGTTGTAGTCGGTATTTTTCTCTGGCACACAACTGCATTTGTTTTTTCCACTAGGTTTTCAGAGCACTACAAAACAGCAAACTATCAAATGTCTGTGTACCATGTATATGTTTTGGATATTTAAAAACAGTTTGAAAGTACAACTTTTAGGTACAGTCAAATATGTTTCAGTGCTTTAGATATTTAAAAGTTTACCTTTTTCCACCTTAAATGGTTCTGCAGATGCCAGAATGTAACTGTTGCACTTTTTAAGGTGGAAAACTTGGTTTTCTACGTTACATACACAGTGGCACTGAATGATTGTTGCAAGGTTTTTACACACACAAAACAGTCAATTTAGAACACTTTTTTAAACATGATTGACAGCTAACAAAAAAATGGCATGCACAAAACACCTGTATGCTTTGATTTTTTTTCCTAAGTAGAAGGATTTTTGAAGATAGTCGATAGCAGGCAGGTCTTTCAGTTCATGTGAAAAATCAATTCTCTTCAAAACATAAGGATCATGTCCAGCATCTGTTCTGATTTTCTGTATATATCTTTTTTTCATATTATCATTTAAACGTATAGGTTTGCTTCCATCTTGTCTGTCCTGCTTTCACATTCAGCCCTCAATCTTGATTTTGTGAATCATCAGAATTGTGTGACTGCAAACAATCTCAAAACAGTAACTAGTAGGTCGCCATCTGCAATACAGCACTTTTAAACACAACCCAAACAAGTGCACTATACTGTGAATATATCTTCACCTTTGAACTCAAACAAGTGCACTACATGGTGAACAGGGCTTAATTTTGAACAAAGCCTGGACAAATGCACTATACACAGTTTTAGAACACATACCAAAACAGTGCACTATACTGTGGCTTAATTTCGAGTCATATGCGACCCTGCTGCAACTACATCTTGTTTGCCATCTGCAAGTTGACCTTATAACAAAAAAAACTGCATAAAAGTTAATAATGGCTGGGGTGTCCAGAGAACGGAAATTGGAAAATATATTAAACAAAACCAATACACTTTCTTTTCTTTTTAGAAGTAGCAGAAGAGATAGGGCAGAGATCATTTGTTGTTTCTATTGTGAATTCTTCTCAGCATTTTTGGGTCTAACCGCAGGTTCATCCAAAATCAAAATAATCACCTCTCATTCCTGTTCTTTTTTTCATGTTCACTGCTTCCCTCATTTTTTCTCTATCACCTCTGTCTCTTTTCCCTTCTCTCTCTCTCTCTCTCTCTCTCTCTCTCTCTGTCTGAGAGCTCCTGTATGTACTGCAGCTTTTGCAGCTTTTTGGGCATTAAATTTTCATCTGTTTTTTCCTTAGCAGCTGTAAGAATCACTCCAGTTGAACAGGGTCTGATAAATATAGAGCCCAGTCCACGGGGCCTGACCAAGGCGGAGCGAGGAGAAGAGTGAGGGAGATGGGGAGGATTACAAGCAGTAAGAATAACACAAGAGGAAGAGACAGGACGATAGATAAAGCTTAAGAAATGGCTAAAAACAGAGAAACCACACTCTTCTGCTTTAATAGCGTGGCATCTGAATGCCGCTGTCACATCTATTCTGAAAAGAATGTAAAGAACAAGTCATAGATTTTTCTTGTCACAAACTACCATCTGTGGTTAAACAAACACTTGAATAGTAATGATTTATTCAGTACCAAAGATTCTTGTTTATGAGACGAAAATAAAAGAAATGGACATAAACACCAGTAAAATTGTCTTGTGAAACTTCTTGTCTGTAATATACACTGTTAAAAAAAATAAAGAGAACACTCAAATAACACATCCTAGATCTGAATGAATGAAATATTCTCATTGAATATTTTGTTCTGTACAAAGTTAAATGTGCTGACAACAAAATCACACAAAATTCATCAGTGGAAATCTCCATTTACCAATGGAGGCCTGGATTTGGAGTCACACACAAAATGAAAGTGGAAAAACACACTCCAGGCTGATCCAACTCTGATGTAATGTCCTTAAAACAAGTTAAAATGAGGCTTAGTATTGTGTGTGGCCTCCAAGTGCCTGTATGACCTCCCTACAACGCCTGGGCATGCTCCTGATGAGGTGGCAGATGGTCTCCTGAGGGATCTCCTCCCAGACCTGGACTAAAGCATCCACCAACTCCTGGACAGTCTGTGGTGCAACGTGACGTTGGTGGATGAAGCAATACATGATGTCCCAGATGTGCTCAATCGGATTCAGGTCTGGGGAATGGGCGGGCCACTTCAATGCCTTCATCTTGCAGGAACTGCTGACACACTCCAGCCACATGAGGTCTAGCATTGTCCTGCATTAGGAGGAACCCAGGGCCAACTGCACCAGCATATGGTCTCACAAGGGGTCTGAGGATCTCATCTCGGTACCTAATGGAAGTCAGGCTACCTCTGGTGAGCACATTTCCAAAGAAATGCCACCCCGCATCATTACTGACCCACTGCCAAACCGGTCATGCTGAAGGATGTTGCAGGCAGCAGATCGCTCTCCACGGCGTCTCCAGACTCTGTCACGTCTGTCACATGTGCTCAGTGTTAACCTGCTTTCATCTGTAAAGAGCACAGGGCGCCAGCAGCGAATTTGCCAATCCTGGTGTTCTCTGGCAAATGCCAAGCGTCCTGCATGGTGTTGGGCTGTGAGCACAACCCCCATCTGTGGACGTGGGGCCCTCATACCATCCTCATGGAGTCGGTTTCTAACCGTTTGTGCAGACACATGCACATTTGTGGCCTGCTGAAGGTCATTTTGCAGGGCTCTGGCAGTGCTCCTCCTGTTCCTCCTTGCACAAAGGCGGAGGTAGCGGTCCTGCTGCTGGGTTGTTACCCTCCTACGGCCTCCTCCATGTCTCTTGGTGTACTGGCCTGTCTCCTGGTAGCGCCTCCAGGCTCTGGACACTACGCTGACAGACACAGCAAACCTTCTTGCCACAGCTCACATTGATGTGCCATCCTGAATGAACTGCACTACCTGAGCCACTTGTGTGTGTTGAGTCCGTCTCCATGCTACCACGAGTGTGAAAGCACCACCAACATTCAAAAATGACCAAAACATCAGAAAGCCAGAAAGCATTGGTACTGAGAAGAGGTCTGTGGTCCCCACCTGCAGAACCACTCCTTTACTGAGTGTGTCTTGCTAATTGCCAATAATTTCCACCTGTTGTCTATTCCATTTACACAACAGCATTTGAAATTGATTGTCAATCAGTGTTGCTTCCTAAGTGGACAGTTTGATTTCACAGACGTTTCATTTACTTGAAGTTATATTGTGTTGTTTAAGTGTTCCCTTTATTTTTTTACGCAGTGTAATTATATATATATATATATATATATACAGTTGAAACCAAAAGTTTACATACACTATATAAAAAGACACATATGCATGAAATCAGAATAAACTTTTCCCCTTTTAGGTCAGTTAGGATTACCACAATTATTTCTATTTGCTAAATGTTAGAATAATGAGAGAGGAATTTTTTAAGGCAATTTTTATTACTTTCTTCAAGCTCAAAAGTTTAAATACATTTCATCAGTATTTGGTACTATTGCCCTTAAACTGTATGACTTGGGTCAAACGTTTTGGATATCCTTCCACAAGCTTTTCACAATAGTTGGCAGGAATTTTGGCCCATTCCTCCTGACAGAACTGGTGTAACTGAGCCATGTTTGTAGGCCGCCTTGCTCGCACATGCCGTTTCAGCTTCGCCCATAAATTTTCAATAGGATTGAGATCAGGGCTATGTGATGGCCACTCCAAAACATTAACTTTGTTATCCTTAAGTCACTTTGTAACCAGTTTGGCAGTATGCTTTGGGTCATTGTCCATTTGGAAGATCCATTTGCGCCCAGCTTTAACTTCCTGGCTGATGTCTTGAGATGTTGCTTCAGTATTTCCACATAATGTTCTTTCCTCATGATGCCATCTATTTTGTGAAGTGCACCAGTCCCTCCTGCAGCAAAACAACCCCACAACGTGATGCTGCCACCCCCGTGTTTTACAGTTGGGATGGTGTTCTTAGATTTGCAAGCTTCCCCCTTTTTCCTCCAAACGTAACAATGGTCATTATGGCCAAACAGTTCAATTTTGGTTTCGTCAGACCACAGGACATGTCTCCAAAAATTAAGGTCTTTTTCCCTGTGTGCATTTGCAAACATTAATCTGGCTTTTTTATGTTTCGTTTGGAGTAATGGCTTCTTCCTGGCAGAGTGGCCTTTCAGCCCATGTCGATACAGAACTCGTTTCACTGTGGATAATGATACACTCTTACCAGCTTCAGCTATCATGTTCACAACGTCTTTTGCTTTTGCTCTTGGGTTGATATGCACACTTCGAACCAAAGCACGTTCATCTCTGGGACACAGAACCTTTTTCCTTCCTGAGCGGTATGATGGCTGGACATTACCATCTTTTTTGTACTTGCGTATAATTGTTTGTACAGATGAACGAGGCACCTTCAGGCATCTGGAAATTGCACCCAAGGATGAACCAGACTTGTGCAAGTCCACAATTCTCTTCCTGATATCTTGGCTGATTTCTTTCAACTTTCCCATGATGTTACTCAAAGAAGCAGCGTGTTTCAGGTGTGCCTTAAAATACATCCGCAGGTGTGTCTTTAATTAACTCAGATGTTGCCAATAAACCTATAAGTAGCTTGCAAAGACATGACATCATCATATGGGCTGTCCCAAACTGTTTAAAGGCATAGTAATCTTAGTGTATTTAAACTTTTCAGCTTGAAGAAAGTAATAAAAAATTGCCTTAAAAAAATTCCTCTCTCATTATTCTAACATTTAGCAAATAGAAATAATTGTGGTAATCCTAACTGACCTAAAAAGGGAAAAGTTTAATCTGATTTTATGTCAGACAGTGAGAAAAAAATGCATATGTGTCTTTTTATATAGTGTATGTAAACTTTTGGTTTCAACTGTATATATATATATATATATATATATATATATATATATATATATATATATATATATATATATATATATATATATATATATATACACAGTAGTATCGCAAGTTTAGGATAATAAAAAAGCAGCAATGTGCTGGTGGTGCAGTAAGAATTTCTTGTGTCCCTATGCCGTGTCGCTGACATCACTGCCCTACTTTCCTCTACTGGAACCATTGACCACAGCAATGGACACACCAGAGTGTCAACGAGTGGGAGGTGAGTGGACAGGCTGGCCCACAGTGATAAGAACCCACACCCCACCAGGTAAATGCCGTCTCAATAGGCCAACAGCTGCAGATTTCGCCTACTGTGCACTCCTAGAGGTGCAAAAACATAGATTATGACAGAAATTTGATGCTACATTCACCTACCACACCCATCACCTTCTGTATGTTGATATTTAGTGCCAGAACTTAAAAATTCAATGTCAGCACAGAAAAGCAGATCTGAGATGGTAAGTTCCTGAATAGCATCATTCAACATATGAGCTTTCCAGTTACATCCCTCTTAGACTTCTGTCCTGGTCTGTAATATGAGCTTTATGTAGGCAAACCGTGCATACATTTCTAACCTGTTTCTGAAAGTTGCAACTCTATCTTACACTCAAACTAAACTTTTTATCCTTCAAGGGTGTAATGATTTTAATACAGCATTAGAAAAACTGACAGTCTTAAACACTGTATGACAGACCCTTCACTCACACTGAGGAGTACATAAGAGTGTCTCTCATGTACTACCTGACTGGGAACCCACAGGTTATTTAGGTGCACTCTATTTTTTTCTGCATTGTGTATAGCTGAGTTTATACATAGGATTGGGTTTTGTTTGAACTGTATAGATTTGAATTACAATTCTGATTCTTTATATATAGGTTTGATTCCAATATTGTAAAAAAAACAAAGATGCCAAATGTTAACTGCTTTGTGGACAGATTTTGTTTTTATTCTTATTTCTCCCTCACTGATATAGTGTTCTGTTATTGTCAGAGCTTGAAAATGTTTGTTTAGCTGATGCTGGTCAGGGTTACATGATAACAGTACTGAGCTGTCATATTTTTAAAATATTTTAAACAGGGATGATTTGATAACTGTTAGCTGTACCATAATTGATAACGAGAAAGACGGATCACAGGCTATACTGGGTGTGCGAATTGG
This sequence comes from Prochilodus magdalenae, assembly GCA_024036415.1. Taxonomy (NCBI): domain Eukaryota; kingdom Metazoa; phylum Chordata; class Actinopteri; order Characiformes; family Prochilodontidae; genus Prochilodus; species Prochilodus magdalenae. The sequence goes on from JAMWET010006520.1 coordinate 334,362, forward strand.
TGTACCATGATGAGATGCTATCTGTGTTGGGTGGAGCTGGCTGATACAGTGTATTCAGGCTTGGAAACCACATTCAGAGGTGAAACCTAGCCATACTAACCCTCACTACTATGGATGCATCCTCTATGTGTTATGACCCTATGGATTTTAAGCATTTTGTAGTTTTTCTTTTTTCTCTGTTTATTTTGTATTACAGTGCCATTATGACCCTAGGCCAGCAAGGGGCTCAACCTATAAAGGCTGTTTTTTGTTTACCAGGGGGAGACGTGAGGTGGGAGAGAGAGCTACACGTTGTTTCCCAGTTCCCTGAGCACATGCGCAAGAAATACACGCTTCATTAGAGTAACTAGTAGTTTACAAGGTGTTAAGATTTTTCACTGTGGTATGTAAAACCTATGTTTCAAATTAGATGCTGAAACATTAATCTGCTTATATCGTGTGAGTTATCTTTTGAAGTTTTTATATTTTTCATCAATGTCTGTGAGGCCTAGACACTGTACTATGCTCCTCAGCTTAGGGAGGGAGGACATTTTTGTTTCTCTGTTAAGGAGGTTGAATTTGATGTATTTTCTTTTTTGTGTGTCTTGGTTCAGGTAGTGATTACATTCTAGTTAGCTTTGTTATGTTTGTTATTTTCTCCTACCCTACTTATTTTTTTTATTTTAGTTTTCTGACTTATGTTCACCTTCAATAAATCTATATAAATAGGAAGCTTGATGTTATATGCGTGGCCGTGGGAATCGAAAGGGCAGGTGTGTCTCTCTCCCTCTTTCCCTTTTTATGTTATGGCCTAACCCTAGACTGGGTTATAACAATGTGTCTAATCCACAGCCGTACTGACCTTCACTCTTCTATGTGTGTAATCCACAGCCATACTAACACACAACACTTTGTGTGTTTTATCCAGTCATACTGACCCTTACTCCTTTAAGCCTTACTGCTCTATGTGTCTAATCTACAGTCATACTGACCCTCTCTCCTCTGTGTCTGATCAACAGTCATACTGACTTACACTTCTCTATGTGTCCACAGTTGGCAAAAACCATTTAGTAAACACTCTGTACCACACAGGACCTTGGCAACTACCTAGCAACACATTAACGACTGCCTATTGAAACTAGTCTAGCCACCCCATAGCAACAACCTGGTACACCATGGCAACCACCTAGCAACACCTTAGCAACCATCTAGCAACACATTAGCATCTCCCTAAAACATCATAACAACCACCTTGACTACCAAAGCAACTACCTATAATAACCTTAGGAATCATGTAAAATATCCTATAGTGCAATTACTATAAATGGTTTCAGGAAATCCAATGTTACAGTATTTTCTTATTCTATTTTGATGTTACTGATTATTTACTAATAATTGGTTTACTGAAGATTGGTGCAGACAGTAGATTATTAAGTGTTGTATTTAAACCCCATGATAGCATGATTAGCTAACCTATCCGTTTAGTGGCGTATTTTTCATCCTATGATATTTTCATTTGTAGTGTGCATTTCCTTGTTCTGTAGGAAAGAGGTGGACACCACAACTTTCTGGTAAGTATCTGTAAGTATCTTGAACCCTAAGGTCAGAGGTAAGAATTTGACTGTTTGCGTCATCTGCTCATTTAACAGGTTTTGCCAGGGATTGTAGAAATGTACAGTGCATTAGTTGCTGACAAACTAACAGTTCTACAGCTACACCTCAGTACACAGAGACTCCGCTGGATCTTGGGCACCATGGCTTAACAGTAAAAAGCCCTTAGCCCATAAAAGCTGATAAGGTTGTGCTTGCCCCCGTTGCACTATTCTTTAAATTTATGTGATCCAAATGTGTCAATCAGAATGAGCATGTAAAGGCATATTTTTCAATGTAGTTAGGCTGGACATTATGCCATTTTAACTCACATAATACAGCAAGTCAGTCCAGCCCTCCATTGTGATGCACTGGAAGACAGTGAGCACGGCAAACAGGATGTTGTCAAACTGAGTGATGCCATAGTTGGGTCCAAGCCAGTACTCTTTACAGGTGGTTCCATTTGGACAGAGGCGGGATGGTGGCTCACCTCCACAGGGAAACTCCTCCCGAATTTCATCTATTACAGACAAAAAAATATTGGACAAACTTCAACATACTGCCTGTCACAATTGTATGTTTTTCCAAATAATGTTTGATTATAATGTTTGTCCTTTTTAAGGTTAAAAAAATGTTAGCATAAACAGTTACGTGCTATTCATTTTTTGGGTATATTCAACACTCAGCTTCATCTGAATCAAAGTTAGGATAAAGAGCAGGTTTTGTCTAAGTTAATAAAGTTAATAAAATGCATGGCCTTTGGTATTACTCCCGAAGTATGGATTTTACCAGATTTATTGTTCTGGGAAAATAAAAATGGCAAGAACTTAACAGTTTCATATGAAATCTGCTTAGATATTGCCCACAAACCCAATGATGGCTAAAACTTGAGAGGAACCTACTAGTGAAGTCATCAAAGCAGGTGGTGTGGAATTTGCCTATGTAAAACTCCAGACCAATGATGGCAAACATGAGGATAGCAAAGAAGAGCAGCAGGCCAATCTGCAGCAGTGGGATCATAGCCTTCATGATAGATTTCAGCACCACTTGCAGGCCTGAAAGAGAAACAGCAAGTTAAGTGACAGCAGTGCCATTCAGTCTCTTCTATATGCAACATCCTTATAATATCTTAAACAGTCACCGTTATTGCTGCGATCTAAATTTACTTGGAATACAAACACACACAGCTCAAGTGCAAATTATTTATAATCATACCACATTAGCTATAAAAGAGTACAAGAGATCTCTTATTATGACTTGATACAATGTTATTGTGTGCAGAGTTTTGTGTTAATCCATTCACCCTATACCCCTTTTTCATACCCTCTCTGCATCTGTCCCTCTGCAATACTCACTGGGAATTCCTGAGACCAGCTTAAGTGGCCTCAGCACCCTCACAGCCCGCAGCGTTCTCAGGTCAAAGTCTGAGCCCACCGTGGAGAGAATTCTGGGAAGGAAAAGAAACTCAACATTAGTACCATTAAGTCCCCAGAGTGCCTGCTTTTCACAATCCAGCTTTTCATAAAAACCAGAGCTATTATGGTCTTTGGGTTTTGATTCTATTTCAGTGGAAGTTTCATTGTTTGACTGACTTTTTTTTTCTTAAAAAATATTTTGTAATTATTTTGCTTCAGCTTTAGTTTTTAGCTATATGATAAAAGCTGTGAGACCCGTTATTTGGTAAAAGTAGAATAACAGTAGACTGACCTAGGTCAAACACAAGTTTAACTCTCTCATTCAAAAACACATTAGGAATGCATTTCACATCACTACAAAATGCTTATTATTAATAAGTTTAATCAGAGTAACAAAAAAGTGAACATTTTTCATTGTGAACATAATTAGCAGTTAAAAAGAACAAAAGACACTGCAGTATATTGCAAAATGAACTCAGTAAATCATGAAATCTCTACAATATTGTATCGTGGCTTAAGTATCCTGACAATACAGTATCGTGGGGCCTCTGGTGACTCCCATCCCTGTTGTGTACATAATGAAATAAATGCAACAGCATTTAAGAATTATTCACATTAAAGTAAGGATTAAAGGAGTAGACAAAAAGCAGGAATAGACACTTATTAAAGGTTAGCTTATGGGATAGCAAACTGAAAGAAAACAAGCTAATTTTGAAAGGCTCAGAGTTCCCCAACCCATAGAACAACCTACAAGCTCTGCTGTTCAATAGCAGGCACACACACACACACACAAACAACATACACACAGACACAGAGACACACACACACGCACACACAAACACACACACAGTGTAAGGAGACCTCAAAGGAAGGAGGATCTATCAAGCTTATTGAAAGTGAATGAACCATTCAGAAAATGGAAGGGGACTACAAAGGGTCAGATGAACGAGGGGAGGGTGAAGCTTGGCTAGAGATGTGGCTGGAAAGGGCTTTAAAGAGAAAGAGACATATAGAGAGAAGGATGAATATGGCAAAGGGGAGAAAAGGGTAATGTGATTTGTATACCTTTTGGGGGCATTTAGTGAAACTTTGCAGTTTAAAATATCAATACAGATATACAGTAAATAAACACCTGCTTTAGTTTTTTGCAGTTGCTAAGGCCCAGAAAAGTATACTAGTAGCACAATTTTGGAAATTATTAACTTAAATAGCCTTTCTATTGACCTGGTACTCTAAACTATGCGCTCATTCTCTACCTTACACTCAGCTAGCAATTCTGAAACACACTTTTAGCCAAGCACTGAACACAGGTTGTTGCATTAAATAAAGCAATACAACCTGAACACACTGTGTTTCTTTTTGGAATACACTGCCATGCAAACACCACACCCATGAATCAATTGCCCAAACCCAGCCCCCACAGGTAAAGACTGAAGACTCTCGATAATCCTTACAAATCTGCACCTGAGCCCTATAAAATAGGTCATAGGTTACACATCTTGGAAGACAAGATGCATCCTAATTTTTCTCCCTTTTCTTAGGGGTTACAGGTCAATTATATTTTTGTAATGTGTTGCATTATAAACAACATGTGCATTTCAGTTTTCTTAATTTCAATGTTCATGTCCAAAAAATAAACATTACCCCAGTAATTATGCTTTGCTTTATTGTGGTTATGTAGTAATTATGTAAAAATAGGCAGTATATTTGTGAAAATATATGTACGTATGAGTATTATGACAGACAGTCACACTGAACACTGTTTTCAGATTGGCTATGTGTGTAGAGTTAGGATTTAAAAATACAATTCTGGCAATAGTTGACAGAGCTTTGTGTTCGCTTTGTCCAAACGTGTAGGACATTTGGGATATTGTGTATGTGGCTTGGGTGTTTGGACAAAAAATTGGGTCTAAGTAAACTCAAAAACTTGTAACACAGAGTGTGCATATTGATCAGCATTCCACGTGTTTACGTCTACATCATACTCATTAATTACTGTAATGTATAAGCACATTGTATACATGTCATTTTTGTTACAACAAATTTGTGCTTCACTTGAGAAAAACAGCAGTTTCTCTTGTTTATACGGAATATATAGAAACCATGCCATATACAACTAATGAAATATTAGGATAAAATATTCCATTACCACACCAAACCTAGACATGAAAGCATCATGCCAAAGCTTTGCAAGTTACTAGATCAACCAACAGTTAAATGTTCACATCACTTAGAATACAACGTATTTCTAAGAGAAACAGGCAACTCAAAAGAGACATCACTGGAAGCAGGGTATTTTATTCAGGTTTTGTTTTCAGGATATTATTCAGGATTTGATTGGATCAGGGCTCTAGAGTGCGACCAATTTGGTTGCACACGCGACATAATTTCTCAATTGTGCCGACAAAAAAAAATCTGAGGTCGCACCAGTGCGACCAGCCGTTCGATGGGGAAAAAAAAAAAAAGTCTTCGCAACTCTGAAAGTCTCCCTGTGGTTAAAAACAGATCCCATTTCGTGGTCTAAACCAATCACAGATAGCGAAGGGCGGGACCCCCTCCCGATTGGCTGTGGTCCTGATATTCCTGTACGTGTGTACGTTTGAAAGTGCGTGTGCTGCAGTCAGACAGAGCAGTGAGCAGCCTAGGCCCGTCAGATAAACAGAGCGGGTGTAGCTGCGAATCACGAGAGACAATGAAAAGAATGATTTACAACACCTTGGTTAAGAATGTTAAGTTCAGGCCTGGTCCGTTCGAAAATTGTTAATCTGGGAGGCTGATGGCTCCGTGTCAGAGCGTTGGTTATGTCAAGCCCTGGTCCGGAGATGGCATCAGATAACTAGCCACATACGATCGACTCTGAGTCACAGCCTGCACTGACTGTAAGGAGTGTGGGAAGACCATGGCCGGCAGTAGTGTGTTTGTGACTGGTTTTAATACATTTAGAATTGAAGCGCTGAAAAAGCACAACGCATGTATCAAACACATTACATGCCCGACAAATGCACTGCCCAGTGTTACCTTTCTTGTAGAATTGTGCTTCAAATAAAGAACTTTATGTTGACCACATTGTTAGTTAATCATTTACAAGTCAATATTGCCTATATGGACAGCAATTTAAAAAAAGAAAAGAAAAAGTGAACATGTAAAACTGCTAAATGTGATGCAGTTGAAAATTTGGGTGCACCTAACATTGGTGCTGGTGCACCTAAGAAAAAACGTTAGGCGCACCAGTCCAACCAGTTCAAAAAGTTAGTCTAGAGCCCTGTGGATTGTGAAAAGCAGGCACTCTGGAACGAAAAGGGAGTCTGACTCTGATGATCAGCAGATACTGTTTTGTACAGAAAAGCTTAAGGAAGAAAAAAGATAAAGTATTTTTTTTAATTAAATACTTTAACGGTTTTGTATTTTTTAAAACTTGATTTGTTGAAACTTGATTTTAGTGTGTATTTTTGTACTTTTTAAGACATAGGCAAGGTGACTCACTGGTTAACAGGCTAGCCTGTTAGCATCTGCAATACTTTTGCTTTTCTTTAATTTTCACAATAACAAAAAGAAAAAAGAATTCAAATTACATAAATCAGTGTATGAGAGTGTTTACCTTCACGGACTGTGAATGTTTTTCTGTGTATGTTGTTTCTTTATCAACTGACCCAATACTGGCAGATATAAAGTATACATAACATATAACATGAACACTTATCAAAAAGTGGAAAATAGGAACTAATATGAGAAGTATAGGGATAATATATATATATATATATATATATATATATATATACATATATATATATATATATATATATACACATATTGAATTCTTTTTGATGATTGGCCATGATGGTGGAGGGGGTGAGAGAACATGCTACATGATACTATTGGTTAGTACATGCTGCTGGCACATGGTGATGCAACCAAATGTCAGACAACATTTAAAGGTGGCAGAAATCCCTACACTTCCATCAAAGATCAGAGAAACAGGAATTGTCTTCTAAATTACATAACACAATGAAACATGCTTATTGTGACCAAGAATATAAACTAAAAGACTAAAAAGGTCAGTTTTGAGCTCAGGCTGACTTTAACAACAACAAAAAAAAATGTCTGGCCAGGATGGATCATATAATGACATCACCATCAATTGTATGACATTGTGACATTTGACACATATAAGATCATAATGTTTACATTATATGTCCAAAACGATCCAGACCTTTCTTCTACTTAGTGAATTCAGCTATTCCCATTGCTGACATAGGAACACACAGTTTGTATTACTGTCATAGAAAACCACTAACCAACAGAACAAGCAGCACATGACACCCCCAGTCACAAAGCAGCTGGATGAGAAGGTGCCTTAATTTGTTCGACATTTATAGCCGGTTTCACTAGTAAGTCTCAGCAGTAAGTCTGATTGTACGTTTGTATGTATGAGTGTAAAGTCCATCCTAATCCTTATGTTAAGAGTAGTTTAGTATCTTATTTTTGTTTGTGTTTTTAACTGGCACCTACTGTACAGGCAGTCAGAACGTAAAGCTATGTTGAGAGTAGATGACTGGTTAAATTCTAGTAGTTTACAATTACAAACAAGGCAATAATCAAACCTGTACCTAGCTGCTGAAAATGGCAGTGATTGTAGATTGTAATAGTTATATTGTGACGCTTGGTTTGTTATATATACTCCTGCTGTGATGCTAATGCTACACAGGAAATACAGTGACAATTGTATCATATCATGCTGCATGTATCACAAAACATATCATATGGTATCATCGGGTTATGTGTATTTCTTTGGCTAAAACTTATACATAAACATACACACCTCCCTCATTTTCACACATGAAGTAATGAGCTAAATGCATTCATCTAAAATATCTTAAAGAGCTTATTTTATGCTAAATGCTAAAGAGACAAAGGGAGAACAGCAAGGGAGAATGTAATAGGGAGAAAGGGAGAAAATGCAAAAGACAGAGAGACAATAGAGAGGGGGGATGAGGAAAAGTGCAAGTAAGACAAGAACGAAAGGAAGAGAGAGAGAAGGAGGGGTGGAGTGAATGGAAAAGAGCAGAAGATGCTGACTGGCTGCTTTTATTCCCATCTTTTTCCTCTTCTATTTATAGAGCTCCGGTTCCAACACCACCACCACTGTCAGCTCTACCTGACTCATTATATAACTCACACATTCACACACTTTCTCTCTTTGTCTAACACACACACACACACACGCACGCACACGCACACACACACACACACACACACACACACACACACACACACACACACACACACACACACACACACAAAACAATCATCTTAATGATGACAGTAGCAAACAGCATGAGTTGCATTATTCCAGCAGGAATCAGTCCCGGAGGTGCTGGTAAATACAGACAGGAACTGGGGTTATAAACAGTAGCTCTGTATTGATCAGCAGGAAACACAGACACTAAGGTAGGCTGCACTACACACTATCACATTCTCTCTCCCTCTTTCTCACAAACAACAAGATATTAAAGGTGTAAAGGTACACATTTGTTCAGCTTCAGGTCAAGACTCACATATGTTACATTGCTTTTATTCTTACGAGCTCTAATTATATACCATGCACATATATTGTACAGTCATGTTTATCAACCGTGTCTGATATGTTTATCCTGTCGGGTTACTTCTGTTCACAAGACCAACAAATGGAAGATCTTCCCCAAGACAAACTTATGATGAATTTAATATCATAATTATAGTGGCCAAAATGATAAATGTATTGTTAAAATGTGTTCAAAATGTTACTGATACACAATCTGAAATCATTTCACCCAGTTTTATAATGAAAACCATACACGAAATTAAAATGCTGTGCAGTTTTTGCATACATTAAACATTATAATAATAACATTACACTTTATGCGTTAACATAGTATATATAAAATAAATAATATCAATGTATATGAAAACCATTTAATATGCACGTCAAAGGTGGCATGTGGCCATGATAACTATTATTTTAATGCTGGAGGCATTTTCTGATAATGACATTGAAAACTATTTCAAACTACTGTTACCTGTAGGGTTAGAAGAAATCAGAAGGACCTATTCAGCACCCTATTCACCAGCTTTCTGTTTGAATTGTCCCTTTTCACATTAAATGGAACAACAGTTACATTCTGGTGCCTGTGGCATTACAATAACCGCTGCACCCTTTAAGATAAAACAGTAAAACCTGAAACAAGAAGCAAGCAAATAATAAGCTGACTTTAGCCTAAGAGTATCAAAACATCTGATATCAGACATCCTTTCAAAGTGCAGGGTTCCCTGTGCTCGATTACAAATCTGTTAAATAAACCTCGCCTTGATTTTAGCTCAGCGTTAGTCACAAGCTGTTTGTCCATCAACACAGCTAAATACATTACTTATTAATGGGACATAATATGTAAACATATACTGTGCAGCAAGATTAATCTACATAGATTCTATTTTAAAATACAAAATGCTGATTAATGCAAGACAGTAAAAAAAGAACTGCTTACTGCCACAACGTTTACGTTTTCTGATACAAAAAAAATTAAAAGGCCAACTACAGAGTGCACAGTAACAGTCTGTAGTGTATGTGGACCCCTTAACATGACAGAAAACGTACAGTAAACTTTTACACACCTAAGCAAATTTAAATGTAGACAGTGCTTAATTGCTTTTTCTAAAATTAGTAGTGATTTTATGTATGTGCCTGTGTGTGTTTAATCATTTGTCTACCTAATGGTAGCCCAGTATTAATTGTAGTTACAAGCCAGTGTACATCAGTATACCATTATGTCCAATCAAACAAGACAGTGATGGATTTTAACCAATGCAATGGCTGGGGGCATCCAGAAGAACCAAACTTCAAAATAGATAAGATGATATCAGCTTTTTGTGAAGACAATAAAATCTTGCATTTATGTTTATTTGCACTAATTTTATTGATGTATGTTGTTTTTTATTTACGGATAAATGTTAAATAATGTGCTTACATGTCTAAACATTTCCACTCTGCTGTATATGTATACGTATAAAAAGTAGCCTAACCAAAATCATGGAAGATCAGCAAAACAAAAGCAGACCACTTCGTTAGAAAGCCAGCAAATCTGGTGAGCCAGGCAACAGACATAGATGGGCCTCATTGAAGGCATTAGGGTTTGTGCTAAAAGAAAGCATGATGGACTCTAGAGAGTGCGCTCTGGCACAGTGAGATTAGCAGGTAAAGAAAGGGCTCACACACACACACAGTAGTGTTTACACTCCGTTCACAGGGAGCGCTCGGCTGGGAATCACCTGCCAATCCACCTTAAACACACACCTGGACACACGCTGAGAGTGAGAAAGACAGAGAGCAGTGCTGAATTAAACAAAGACAAGCACACCCCTAACAAACCACACACGCTCAAACAGAAACAAGTGTTACATATTATTAAAAACTCTGGTCTCTGTGCTCTTACATTTGGGATGTTGGAGTGCCTACCAACTGTGAAAGAAGACAGCCCAGTCAGTTTATGTTTGCTGCCCATGTTAGAAAACATGGGATTCAACAAGGGAATCCAAACTCTGTTGTAAGCTGCACCTGAGTGGATAAAGTGTGGCTGACTGAAAACTGAAGTCAGCTTCTTAAGCGGTGCAGAGGTTACACTATAACTACTGTTAATTGCTGCACCATTTAAGGTGAAACAGTCATGTGTGCATCACTTTTTCTCCAAGCTGGGTCAGTACAATGCAGCACTGGCAACACAACATTTAACCTAAAAGAAAGAACAGTACCCACTGTCTGTGGCAAACCTGCAGACGAGGGAAACCATAGACAATTATTTAAATATAATTATGCTCCACGGTTCTTTGGGCAGCTAAGGTAATATATTAACAGAGATGTAATGTTCCAGAAAGTTCTGAAAGTGTTGAAAAACCTGAAACCCAAAGCATGTCAAAATGACCCCAGAGATCTATATTAACTTGGGGAAATGGGATATGTCACCAATAAATTTCAATACTTAATCAATATCTAACAATTAAGTAACATGATTCTCTGCTTTAAGTAAAGCACTTTGCTCTAGGATATTTCTTTGGTGTTGTACTCTCAACTCTAGTGGATTTTATGGGAAAATGTTTCTTTGCACTCTTTGTTAACAACAATCAAGGCGCTAAGCAGTTTAAAAATCTGCCACAGTCCTGAAGTAAGATTCCTGATTGAGTATTCCTTCCGGAGTATGTGAATAGACGAATCAGGTGAATCCGATAAAAGCTGCAATAAATCTCTGCTACAGAATCAGCATTAGCTAAACTCACTAACAGTCAATTACTGCACTCACTCATGCTGCACACATTTAGGAACAAACAAGTTTTGGGTTAAAGAGCCTGTGTCAAAAAAAAGCATTTTTCTGTTGCAATTTCTGACACCAGAACTTAATAACAAGTCAGCGGTGTGGGATGACGAGCAACAGTAAGAATGTTCATGGCTAAATCTGTGACATCAGCATTTTGTTATAAAAACATCATAATGGGAAACATTAACGTCAATAACTGAGTGAAGCTTCTTTCAGTAATCACTCAATCACTCATCTGCTGCTGTGTAGCACTCAAGTTAATGCTAGTCCAGATTGCTGTAGAGAGAGTGGAGCGAACGACTGGACTATATGTATATATCCTTTATGTATATCACCACTGGACTATATGTACTGTATGCATCCTAATACAACAAGGAAATGGCACACAAAACATGCAGGATATGGGCCCTATAATTAACATTACTATCTGCTATGTAATAAAAGCCTAATATTTCATATTACAATACTGTCCTGTATCTCAGTAATAGATGCCCAAAATTTCTAACCACTGCAGTACATGAAACCCATCTCTGTTTATGCTTTAATAAAGAACTCTGATTGCTTGTTTAGAAGAAAGACGCTGATGACTCTGCAGCTGTCGCAGACCACGGGCCCATCTACCTTTACGCCGCATCGCTATGGCAACCAGTAGTTCCTCATTCACACAGTTTCTACGGTTACCAGCCTGCTCTCATTCATAACTGTTTCCATGGCAACAGCCATCTTCTTCCATTGATAGAATCGCAGCATCGCTGCGCTAACAAGGCAAGGGGAGGGGCCTGATTGATTTATTGCTTTAAACCTTCCCCTGTTTCTATGAATAACAAAATATAAATCAGGCAGAGTGATACAGTCACACTGTGGATCTACTGAAGCTTGATCTGCTGCACCGAACAAGCAGCACGGCATCAGAGAGCTCATCGCACACACACATGTGCGCACACACACTCATTAATATGTATGCGTGCACAGCCGCTACAACATATACTGTTACTCTTGTCCTTCATGCAATTTATACTTTTGTGTCATATTATTATTATTATTACTATTACTACTATTCCTGTTTTTATTAATACTAATTCTTTTCTGATTTTAATAACAAATCAGCACATGTTTCTTCAATCGGTTTCTATATAAGCCATTGTAGAAAATGAACTGATATAAACACCTTTCTCTAAAATTAATGAAATCAATACACAAATATTTTTTCTCTCTCATAATTCCTCTCACTCATCTCACTAGAAAGCCCTCTGTCCTTTTTATATCTTTAAAACTGCTAAAGAATGAAAACTGTATGTACATTGTCATTATTGAATAAGGAGAGTTTAGCACATAGGACTGAGATACCGTTAACCTCAAACACGGTTGCCCCAAAATCAATTTTTGCCAATCCTGCATCCTACAAATCCTGCATTTACAAAGAGGATGGTAAAATAAGTCATTACCAAAATCCTTAACTGTCACGTCTCAGTGATATTCACACTTACAAAATTTACATACAATGACAAGAGAAATTAAAATGGCAGAGTTCAGCTTATTCTACTCTTCATACCGGAGAAACAGAACTGTCAACACCCATTGCTGATGTCCATCTTTAAACGCTGGCTTTTTATTCACCAGCTTTTTAAGCTGATAAAAGCTAACCTGCCTACCAACCAGATACTCCAATGAGGTGAAAGCTAAGTCCAGTAAAGCTAGTAACTGGCAGATATTCAGACATAGCACAATGTTTTTTTTTCAGGCAAAGTCAGTTTTTCAACACAAACATGAGCAAAGGCTAACGAAAGCCCAGCAACACACAACACAGTATGCAATGGGAAGGTTGTTTGATTTCCTGGGAGAACACACTATAATAGGTGTCATGTTTTCAAAATAAAATTTCTCCCTGTGGTATAATTTTTCAGTAGGATAATCCTGCCCACCTCCTACACCAAGGTAATGGCTTTAATACACAATGAAGTCAAAATATCAAAATATAAATATAGGTTTATGTCCTAAAATATACCTTCCCATATTACACAAAATCAAGATAGGTGGGAGCGGCCAAATACACCACAACAAAAAATATAATATATAATACTAAAAAACACAAACTGTGTGTGTGTGTGTGTGTGTGTGTACTATCAAAGCATTGGACCAGGGGTGTTGAGAGGGAGCAAATCATTTCATCTTCAAAGATCTAAAGCTGAAAGACACATCCGCCATTCACACACACACCAAAGAGTGCAGCACAGGACAGCCGTGTGTGCGTGTGTGTGTGTGAGAAAGAGCAAGTGACAGGCAGAGAGAGGGTGACAGGCAGACAGAGAGCGATAGACAGAAAGCGAGCAGTTGCAGTGACTGGTGGAAAGAAATGCCGCGTGATTCAGTACGTCTCTCACTGCTCCCTTGGGCTTAGCACCATACAGAGAGAGAGAAAGAGAGAGAGGAAAGGTAAAGGACAGAGAATAGCTTAAAGAGAGCTAGAGAGAGAGAGAAAGAGAAGGAGAGAAACAGAACAAGCGAATGAGTGTGCAGGAGCTGCTGCAGTAACCCTGTTTCTCACTGCTGCAGATGATCAATCATCCAGAGCAGCTTCCAAACACGCACATACACACTGAATCTCTCTCTCCCTCGCTCCCGTTCTCTATCCTCTCTATCTTTCCATTCCGCTCTTCCTCTTTCTCTCCCTTTTGCTCCTTTCTCTTCTTTCCCCTCCCTTTTTATATCTCTCTTGCCTCAATGTTCTTTCTCTCTGCCCTCTTTTTATCTTTTGCTCTCTCATCCACTCAATCTCTTTCTCTCCCTCTAACCCTTTCTCTATACATGCTTGTCATGAGAATTTTTGTCCTAATTTTTCCAGGAACAGTGCTGTAACACTCACCTCAACATTTCCCATTTTTGCACTAATAATGCAGGGCTTGTGGGCAGAGCGACCACTTGGCTTAAAGATTCCTGTTTCGCCACTTCATTTCACTTCACCATCTAGGGTTGAATCTAAATAACTAAATAACTCAGATATTTGTTCGGCAGGTGGGTATTTGGTTTATAATTTTGAATGTCTGAAATTCCATTTTCTCGCTAAATATGGGCAAACATGAACTGCAAAATACTGTAAGGTAACAGTTCTCGGGAGAAACTTTGGGTTACGATCTGTAATGTAGCTTAAATTAATGTAGGTATATTTTAAACAGTTGACAACACGGCAAAAAAAGAACACAAGTGCTAACAGTTAAAAACACAACCTCTGCTCTACTCTAGAAAGTCCAAGTTAAACCTGTAATCAGGCTTTGTATGAATGAGGTGAGCAGGTATATTCAGTTTAGATTGGATGTAGTGCAAAGGTCAGCAGATATACTCAGTTTTAGTTTAGTTGCAGTGAAAAGGTTAGCAGGTGTATTCGGTTTAGACTGGTTGTAATACGAAGGTCAGTAGGTGTATTCGGTTTAGACTGGTTGTAGTGCGAAGGTCAGCAGGTGTATTCAGTTTAGACTGGCTATAGTGCGAAGGTCAGCAGGTGTATTAATTTCCATGATTCAAACATGTCTGTCTCATCAAAATAGGTAAACTGAAATACAGCAACTGTGCTGGTGTGACATTATCATGTGCATAAGAATGATGTATTTTAAATGTAAATTCAATTAACCAATTTTCTTTAGTGTTGCTTAAAGCAAAACAAACCCAAAGTTCACACATTTTTTATGTATTTGTTAACTTTTGCACTGAAGCTATGAGGCTTAAGATGAAAGATTATTTATGGCATAAGTATACTAATTAGCATCTTGCAAGCCTACATGCCAAGTTTAGAGATCTGAAGAAGATTTGCTTGGTTTCTGGCACAATATGACATACTGTTACTCATGAAAATGGACACCACAGAGCTAAAACAGCAGCCATCTTGAATTTTGATCATATATCTGTCCATTTTTACAGACATGCTTTGAGGCGTCTATAGACCCCGTATATAATGTACATGGAAAAATAGAGAAAAGGGCAATTAACTGATTTTTTCCCAAACCATTTCTTCAAGCTCAGTAGGATTCTCTCCCTCCAAAAATCCGAAACCATTGCTGAACTTGAAGGCACAATGACACATTAACACTGAGACAGGCAGCAAGAAGAAAATGGCTGCAGTAGCGGCCGCGGCACTCCTGCAGAGGCTGCTCTACTCTCTCCTGCAATGCTCACACACACACCGCCTGACCTACTTACACACACGTTAACTCACATATGCTCATACAGCAGTACGAGTCCATGTGTTAAGTATCTATACCTACATACATACATGCACAGACGTATGCATAATTAATCTGTGCAGATGTATTGTTGCACAAGTCTGCTGACTGGCACACATATGGACATGCATTCTAAACATATGATCGGACAGACGCCCAAATCTGGTGAACAGGATTAGTACCTGTACCTGTACTTAAAAAACAAATTGGGGACTAGCCAGTCATGACTAATTTTTGTAAGTATGAGGCAAGAGGCAATAATTGGTTAGCCTACCAAAAAATTAAGAGTGTAGCCAAAATCTGCGTTTTTGAAAGAACAATCGCATACTACAAAGCAAATATCCACAAGCAACAAGACAGACAACTATATTGTCCATGTCAATGCAACATATTCAGACGCATTTGACACTCTCAAACTGCCCAGAAAGACAAGCAGTTATGGAAGGAATACAAATAAGATTATGTAAACAAATAACTTACATACAAGAGTGAAATATATAAGATTTCAAATATCTTATTTGTGTAGACTTCTAAATGACAATAAGTTTGATATTGTGGCACATGTGAGATTCTGAATATGTAAATATTCAGAATATATTTTGCCAAAAAATTCAGTATTACATGGTATTACATAAAAACCTTCAATGATTCCGAATTATAAATAAAAAAATATCATAACTAAACTGCATGTTTCATCACAACGAAAGAATAAATATTTCAGGTTAAGGGTACCAGAATGGAAAACAATATATACATTGTCCTAGTTGAATAAGGAGAGTTTATACAAAAAACCGACATAGTGAACCTCAGACATTGTTGTTCCTCTTACAAATTCTATTTGCAAAAGAGGGTAGTAAAATAGGCCTAAACTGTTACCTAAAAGACTTATTAATATTTACACCCACCAAATTTACACACAACGCAGCAACAGCAAAAATAGCAAAAATGAAGTGGAGAAATCATTCCAGGCTATGAAACCCATCTTTACATTTGACCAGTTTCACTTAGTGATGAAAATATTAGCATTGTATACTTTAAGCTGAGTTTTGCTGTTGTGCCTCTGGTTTGAGTGGTACAGCACAAAGTGGCAAAATAAGCCCCGCCGCTCCACAAAGTCCGAAGTATAAAAGGATTCTGGGATATTCATGCAAAAATCTTATAATTTCTCTGTGTGTGTGTGTGCGTGTGTGTATGCATGCAATGGAAAGAGAGCGCACTCAGTTCCTATTCTGTTGCGGTAGCCAGAGGACAAACTGTTCAGTAATTACTCCAGTTACCAGAGGGAAAAAGAAAGAAGGGATGGGGAGAGAGCTATGAGCATAATACAACAGAAAAAAACATAGAAAGACACAGCAAAATGACCAGAAAAAGCAATAGGTTTGCTCCAGGTAGAAACAATATTTCAGCATTTCCATTCTTAGATCCCAAATGCAACAAACATTCCTTAACTGGCTAGAAAGTGTTATATTTTTCTTTCAGGTACAGTAAGTCTAATAAAAGAACATAGAATGTTTCACAAGCGAAAAAACAAAAGCAATTTTGGCAAATGTGGTAAATTGCTCCATCATATAAAGGCTGGGGAATGTGACGTCATGACACCATTTGACTTTACCTGATCTGTAGTCTATGGACGCACTAATGTATCTGCAGGGCTGAATAGCATGATAATATACATCACTACAGATCAGATAAAAGATCATGTAGAAAATAAAAAAGCAGGCAGAAAATCTGAACATTATTTGAACATATGCCTTGTTAAACAGGACATAGGAAGTAATGCCGTGACAGTGCAGATGAACACTGAGTTCAAACTTTAAGGACCATTTATTAGATACAGAGCTAAATTACTCAGGTCATAGGGATTAGCAGCTATTAGTGGATTTTAGATTTACCCCTGAATATGGATTTTTAAAGGGTTTTTTCCCAGCTTAAAAACGTCACTGTATTGCACCACATACATAAAGGCTGTGTTTACACACCAGGTAAAGGTAGCCCTACTCCATTTTTTCCTCATATGTGACACAGATGTGTTTTCTTTGTGGCAGTGTTTGTGACTATTTCATTTGTGAACTGCTGGTTAAAACTGCATAAGTATCTGATATTAAAAAAATAAATAAATCAGGACGCAAACCAAAGATATGGCAGTGGCCAAATAACGTGTCTTTTTTAAGGCGTGCTCAAACATGTCCTTGACAATAAGCCTAGCTGTCAGTCGCTGGAACTGTGTGATCACTCTTGTGATGCTGGTGAGGATGAAATTGAAACCAGAAGTGGACCTGCATCCATCAGCAGTCATTGCTTACCATTGGGTAAACACGGCAGGTAAAGCATGCATTCTTTGGCTCATGCAGATTTGTTTAGGAGCTCAGACTATTGTTGGACATAGACCACATTTAAACAATAGTGTTAACAGCTTAATAAGAAAATCAGATTTGAGCCACTTTTACCTGCTGTGTGAATGTAGCCAAGATTACATAATGAATGAAAGCAAATATATATTTAAAAATGTTACTACATTTTCAGTTGTATTTTTTGTATTTTTCAATTTTCAACCAATCCAGATCCGCAGTGAAAAACACACACACACACACACACACACACATATATATATATATATATATATATATATATATATATATGTGTGTGTGTGTGTGTGTTTTTCACTGCAGATCTGGATTACATGCCACCCCATGCACTCTCTCATCCACATGTGTATGTGTGTGTGTTTGTGTGTGTGTGTGTGTGTGTGTGTGTGTGTGTGTGTGAGTGTGTGTGTGTGATGGTGACATTTGTGCTGTCCATAGGCTTCTTGTCTGCTTTGATCATGCTCACCATGAGCCCATTAAAGCAATAGATACATATACACACACAGACCCACACACACACAAACATACAGATTCTCGAGCATAAATCTAAAAATTAAGCCCTAAAAGCATATACAGCATAATAAAAAGCATGTAACACTGAACACACAAAATACATAAACAGTCTTGAATTGCAGTTTTATTTTATTGCATTAATTACTACTTAAAATATCTAAAATTAAAATCATGAGCAACATATTGGCTGCAAATAATTTAAACATCAGTAGAGAGGGTTTGGGTGATTGTCTCATTTAAAACCTCAGACTTGTAGTTTGTCTTGCTCTTAATTGATTAAGTAAATGGTATCATCATAGTGAGCTACAAAGAGCTTTCAGAGGAGTTCCGAAAAATGGTGTAGATGAATGCAAGTCTGGAAAAATTATTTAAAAAGATAAAAACAACTCGAAATCACCCATTCTACTGTTTGGAAAAGAACTGTCAAGTGAAGAACAATTACATTTTCTAGATTTTCTAGGTAAAGTAACTGAAGGCCTTTGGTATAAACCATAACTGAAGCTGAAACTGAGGTGGGCCATGCAACAATACCAACTATTAGTGAAGAAGGTTTCTTAACATTTTCCTCAGTAGAAATTATTATTTGATAAATATATGATAAAGTCTAATTGTTATTGTACTGTAAAAGCTGCTGTAATTCCTAATACAGAACTATACATTCAATCTGGCATCCTAATTTTTTCACATGACTGCATATTGCACCTTTTCAAAGTTTGGCCAAGTTTACATGTAGCCTGAAAATCAGGTAAAGATGCGACACAAACTTAATTTATAACAGAATTCGTCCACTACATCCATAGCCTGATTACTGACTAGGCTGTCAGTTAGTTATGTGTATATTGGTACTGTACTAGAGAGATACAAGTGCATTTGTGTCATAGGCATACAGCAGTCATATAAAGACTAGGGATAAGGGAAAACTGAAGCAGCATATTACCACAAAATTACCACAAAAGTTTGTAATTTTTACAAACACCAAGTATGTTTTTTCTATATATGAATTGTACATACAAATTGATCTTGTAGCATCAGTTGCTTTGAGAAAAGCCCATTAATTTGCAATGTGTAGACGCTGAGGGAAGTGGATTCTTAAGTCACTATTAAATCACAATGTTTTTCTTCGGGGACTTTTGCAGTTGGAAAAAGGAAATTAATCACAACAAAGATAAAAAGACAAGGAATGTTTCCTACTCACCCAGTAAGCACCACTACAAAGTCCATCACGTTCCAGCCGTTGCGGAGGTAGGAGCCCTTATGAAATGCAAAGCCCAGAGCCAGAATCTTAATGCCAGACTCAAAGCAAAAAATGCCAATAAAATAGGGTTCTGTATCATCCTGAAAGAAGGAGAGAGAAATTATAACCTTTACTAAAACTTTTTAGCATTTTAACATTTTATTATTGATTATAACTATAAGACTATAAGACTATAACTTTTATATATATCTATATACTTATACTATAAGTAGAGGGCTATTATTATTATGTATTATTCAACAACTATTGTAAACTTAGGTGTAGGTTTTGCAGTTATAAGCATGAGGGATTGAAAAGTTACATTAAGATCCTTAAGGTCTTCACACACTAATTGCAATTAATTTAAGCTTTTTATTGGAGTTTTCTGGGAGCTTTAAGTTTATTGGAAAATATGCATTACTGTAATCTGGCCAACCAAATGTGAGACAGCAAAATACAAACAAAAAAGTTTTTCACCCTGCTTTTTTTTTATTTTTGTTTTTGCCACGCTACTGGTATCTAATTGACGGCAAAAACAAAATGTTTGATCAGTTGTGTAGTATTTTTTCAGGAAATTTGAAAGAAGAAGACCTTTTGCCTGTATTTGCTTTCTGTTACAAAATGTAAACATGAACAATTCAGCAAAGGGTTAAACAGCACCACTCCAGGAGAGAAACTAAGCAGTAGAAAGTAAAAGGTGTAAGTCAGGCTTTATCTGATTAATCTGATCAAATTTCTACAAAATGAGCAATCCAATAATAAACCCAATCTTTGTCTTATGGGACACAATGGATGAATGAAATGCTGACAGTCAGATGTGACAGAGTTAGCAGCTAACAATATAGAAACTGCACTCTCAGCAAAAACTTACACACACAGAGGACTTACCAAACGCTCAGACATGGGCGTCTTGTCCCCATCCGGCAGGTGCTGCTCCAGCGCAAGGACAATGCAGTTAGCAATGATGGTGGCCAGGATCATGTACTCAAACGGAGTGAGGGTCAAAGGTCAAGGAACAAGGCACAAATCAGTAAACAGACATACCCAAATACTCCCTGCCCAACTTCACTAATGTGTTCTCCCATTTCTACTATTGTAAGAATGTATTCTAGGGTTACAGAATGCTGATAAAATGGCTTTAAATCGAACATAAAACAACTGGTGACAAAAATGAACCAAAATCTACAAACTCTTCAAATTTTTACATATCACAATAAATACAACACTAATGTAAAATCAAATCAAGAGTAGCTCACTGAAAATCCATCCTGACAAACTGGCATTAAAACTTGTACCACAGTAAAACAGATAAGGACAAATAGCAGAAATGTTCCAGCTTAGAACAGAACAGGCTAAACAATAAATCCCATAATACATAATACTGGAGTCCTGGGGGGTCCAGGACATTCTAATTAAACTTTTGAACCCAAATTCTGGGGTCTGGGGATCTCAAACTTATGTCTGACATGACATCACGCTGTATGTTGCTGAAAAACAAAGACTGAAATACAAATTCATGGAAGGTTCGTAGTTTTGCTGCTTTTACCCACAATCGACAAGCTTTTGTCTTTGATATTCTTAACTTAAAAAAGATGCAGAACTGATTGCCGCAGGGTGACACGGTAGCATATAGCTTCACTCAGTAGGTAAATCATAGTTTAACAAGTGTATCTGGAAAGAGTGAAGTCGTGGAAAAAGTGAATTGTTCTTTTTTTCTTAAAATGAGCAGTAATTAGTAAGCTAATACCCAAGCCAATATCCAAACAGTGCACATTTCTATAAATAAAGACAGAAGAGGAGAAAAGAGCATTTCCAGTTAAATCAATCAGTGAAGAAGCCACCCAACATGGGATTGCCCAAATACCAGGGTGACCCCCAAAATACCAGAGGAAGCTGGTCAATGATCACCTGGATTTGTTAAGGAAAATGTGGCACTTCATGCTAACCCACTGAGCCACAGCCATAATTCAGGGTGTATCACTAGTAGAGTAGTCCTCAGTATCACCACACACACATATGTACACATGCACACGCCTGTCTGGTAGGGCCTGTGGCATGCTAAACATGTATCCATGCTGAAGTAATGTTTGCAATGTGCTGTAGGGTGTGTGTGTGTGTGTGTGTAACAACATGAGTCAGAGAGTTTCTGCTTGCTTTATACAGCTCATCATTAGCCACATGCTCCCTGAATGGTTAGCGTGGGTCTAATCGGCAGTGATGCAATGATGTATGTGTGTCACCAGACCAACACAGGCTCAGATCCTTATGAGATGCAAACTGACATGCACCTTTGGGTCACTATAGACAAAAATTGAGGGTGAGTACACTATGCATATCAACAGCTTAAGATGCTTTGTGGAGACAGTATCTGCACTCACTTACTTAATCAGGATAAGTAGCAGTTTCTGGCAAAAAACATGTTTCAACCCCTCACCCCAAATGTAGTCATTGAACCAAGACATGAAATCTGTCCACAGTTTTACCCACAAAGGGCGGTGCATCTATGAGTTTTCATTCCAACAAAGCACATATGATTAACTCTTTGAAGGCTGACACCAACTGTTTTTTTAAAGAAAACCCACAGACATACAAGCCCTTTGCAGTTTGTGGTGCTTACAGCTAAAACACAGCCCTCTGCTCTACTCTGGAAAAACAACCACTCAACTCGTATTCAGGCCCTTCAACACAAAAGTACAAATTAACCAAAAACAGTTCGACATGAATCTCTTTAAACAAGTAAACACCACAATACAATTTATCAGCATGTTCTTGTACTATATTTATGCTATTAAACTGCATTGTTGCATTGCAGAAATATTTGTAATCTCAGATTGGACTCCTACCCCCTAGCAAAGAGAGGCTAGCAGGCCTGACAGATGGAGAGAAAACATGTTGTGAGCGTTGCAGAACTCTGTGAGGAAAACAGCTACTTTCAACATGAGGGTCTGATGCAGATTTTCTGAATGACAAGTACTTAATGGCTGTTTTGACTGGAAATTAAACAATAAACAAAAGGGTCTCTGACTTTTGCATGGGACATATGATACTCATAATACACAATTATGACTGTCTATGATGTTTCTTACACTGGTAAATTATTACAGACAAAAAGAACATGTTACCACAAAAGACAGGTACACATTGGCGTGTGAGCATAAGTGTGTGTGAGACGGAAACTCAGTCCCTTTTTTTTTACCCAGAGGTGCTAGGCCGGATGGTGAGATGAAAGAAAGGAGCGTTTCTCTCAGGGAGGATAAATGAATGTCTGGTCACTCTGCATTGGCTGCTAGTGTGTGATATGGCCGCAGTGTGATGTGGCCACCATGAGTGAATGTGTGAGAGAGGCTTTGAAAACCACCCTTTTCTCCACAGTTGTCAAAAGGTGTGTTTGAAGTATGTGTGTGTGTGTGTGTGTGTGTGTGTGTGTGTGTGTGTGTGTGTGTGTGTGTGTGCGCATGTGTGTGTAAGAATATAAGGACACTGCTGTGATCTGCCGAAAGCCTTCAGTTATAATAACCTCCCTCATCTCCACATGCACACATCAACCGAGCAAATTGTGAGACAGATCACTCTTCTGATAGCTAGCTATTACTCGTTCAATAAACACAACAGCAAAATAACATTTATAATTCTGTTTGTCTCTTACAAGTAAAAATATAACAATTCTGGGCTGATTGAGTTTTCATATTTTTATGTACATATCAGTCAATGCCAATGCTGATTAATCATCCTGGATAATCGTTAAAGAGAAATACAACATTAACTTGTAGCCACAAATGCTGTATAATGCATAAAGTGAATAGTAACAAAGGGTCACCTAATAGTTTTTTTTCTTTTGGGGCTGTATTACAGAAACCTCCTATCTTTTTAAAAAAAACTTTTAAGAAACTCCCCATCTTTTTTTAGATCTGAGAGATCAAATAAGATTTTCACATTCATATTACAAATGCAAATTATTTCACAAATCAACTGTTAAATCCAATACCAAGCAACAACACGAAACATACACACTTAATCAAAATTATTAAGTTAAAGTTTTCTAGAACAAAGAACCTGCAAGCGCTTTATTTGAACCACCACTAATAAGAGAACACACTCAGGAATTACATACAAAAAGAGTGAGAGACAAATGACAGCAGAAATGAATGACATGATGAGAAAGAGTGCTTGACTAATGTATTCTGACTGTGTTCTGATGACTAACCCTCAGAACACTCTCGACTGTCTCGCTCTGCCTCTATCACTCCCTCTTTCTCCACTTTCTCTTTCACTCTCTTTCCTTCCTCTTTTTTTGTCTCTCCCTCTCCAAGCTCTCTGCCAGCTCTCTTTTTCCCTTCATGCCTCCATCTCTCCTCCCCATCCCTCGCCCCAGCTCTCTTGCTCAACCTGCACATCAATCATCTGTCGCCATGGGCCTGGCTCTGTTAGGCTGAATACAGTCTGCATCGTCAGCAAGAAACACACAAGCGCGCACACAGGCACACATGCACTGATGGAGAAACAGAGAAAAGAACACAGGTGAAGAAAATGGGGGAAAAAAATCCCAGAAAGAGTAACACAAAGAATTTCATCGATATAGATAATTGGATTCATAAGAAAAATCCAACTGAACAGAAAGGTTCTGTTTGGCTAATGTGTTTTACTACTACTTTAATTGAAATACATACATACATACATGCATACATTCATACATGCTACCAACACCACAACACTGAACAACTGTAACTGTAAATGAAACTGTAAAACTAAATTACACCTAAAAAAGACAGCTAAAAGTAAACTTCGTTGTGCAAAAAAAAAAAAAAAGCCTGTAGCAAAAACAGTATCAGAGTCTTTACACTAGAACAAGGTGGAAAGTTAGGATACGACTAAAGCTGAAATTCAAAAAAGGGGTGATGGAAAAAGGTTTCAGAATAAATGATGACATGATAAGCCATATCACATGATTCCATTCCACCTGACCTTCCTGCTTGGCATACAGCATATAAGTGCCAAGCTTGTTAATGCAACGGCTGGAAATGATTGGCCCTACAGATGGTCCGATCATGGTGCGTAGCTTTATAAGGGTTGAATTTGACTGAAAACTAATATATATGAAAAATTTGTTAACAAATAGTTAATAAATGTTATGTCTTACTTAGCTACATTTACTTTGTGGAAAACAAAAGAAGCAAAGTCTAGACATGTCTTGGCTGATCGACAACAATTGAAATAAAGGAGTAAATCAAGTAAATTCGATTTTTCGCTGAACCTATCGCTTTCAGTGTGGGTTATATGCTTTCATGTGCATATATCAGTGGTAGTGTAATTAGTAGCAGACGACCATGCTGACCTGAGAGGCCTGTGAGCAAGAATGTAAATATGTATTGATTTCCTCATCTTTCTTTAAAGTCTCAGGCTGTTTGCTTTTCTAATGCCATTCCCACCATTCTGGAGAAGCAGCTTGCATTATTAATGAACTCCTGATACAGGGTGTTTTTTTCCTTCTCCCCCTACTCCTCTCTGCTTCCTCTAAAGAAACGCCTCCACTCAAAACTCCATTACGCTGTCCATATCTCCTTGTGCTTTCCGTTCTAGTGTTCATTCTGTCTTGTAATAGGATTAACTATGTGCATGTGATGGAAGGATGCAATAGGTTACTGTTCTTGTCAGCGAAGTCTTGGTTTTACTCTAATCTGTGAATGAATAAATGTTACGGCTCGCATTCAGCTCCCTATAACACTCAGCATTTCAAAACTTTCTTAATAAAAATAGCCAGCGCCCCAAATGTTACTACCACTAGCAGAAAGAATTCATGTTCAAGCGGATGATATCCTCGAGCTATCATGCATCAGATCAGAAACTTGCTAAATAACACACCTTAAAATATGTCCACTAAAATAGACACCCTTCTAGAAATTTGTACAAAATTATATAATCTGAATATTGTGAAATGTCTAATGCTAATTTGAAAACAGATTCTGTAAAACATGCTTCTGGAAATGTTTGGTCCATTTCTGTTCTCAGATGAAATGTGGTCATCCCCCGAGTAGCACATGGGTTCCAGAAGTAACTTGATAGTCAAGTTAGTGATGTGTCACTCTGACTGACATCTCTGAGCTTTAAACAGCACACCAATAAAAGTAGGGAAAATGTCTGTAATGATAGCCTCTTTAAAATCTATCCATCTTGCTTATTTTGACACCTAATGACACCTAATCATGGAAATTTGGGAAAAGTTCATACTGAAGGTATACTGTTCATGTCTAAGTTCATGCCTCATATTCCTCCTATAATCTAAATACTGCAACTAACACTACAAAGTATCACCAAACAATCATTTTTTCAAAAGTTTCTGGTTTGGCAATTCTTCGCAATAAGTGTGTGTGACTGTGGAGTTTAAATGCAGACTGAGGAAATGAGGAGCAGGTGAGGGTAATCAGTATTCGGTATATATTCGGTATAACCAGTAGAGCGGGAGAACAGAGTGGGATTGATAAATTCCAGACATGTGGCTGTGATGTCCTTGTTGAGTAAACTCTGGGATATGGACTGGATTGGAGGCGGCAGAGAAAACCGGAAACATGACATGGGCATTTTCTTGTTAATTTTTAAAACTGTTGCTGGCCAGCATTAAAGCCAAAAAATATATTCACTAACTGAATTTGTCTTTTGAATTTGTGTTCAAAATACCTAATAGATTACAAATTCCACCCTACAGCACAAGCGCATAACATGCTTGGAAGGCTGGGATATGTTGGCTGATTATTGTATTCACAATGTAGTGAAAATAATTCACAAATTGCATCACATGAACTTAAATGAACACTAGCACAAAAAATTGGACAATGGTTCATACTAGCATGTGTGATCTTTTTCACACACTGCAGTATGAGGAAAACCCTGACCACCCGTAACTGCACTGGTCAGCTGTGCTTTTAAACAGGTCATAGAGGTCAAAAGGTTATTTGCATATGACATCATGCCACTGTGTTGCTGTGGTGCAAACTGGAGACAGGGAGCAGAAAAGGATTTTCTTCTTAGACAGCACTAGAAAATCACTTCCTCTCAAAGTTCTCAAAATGCCTATGGTTTGCATTGTTTACAGTTCCCAAAACAAATCTAACTAAGCAACCACAAAGAATGTTCATCAAGTACCTAAAGTTGCTGTTATTGTAGGGAAAGATTGACCAATAAAATGCTGTCAAAAAAGCCTTTTAGACTTTTTGGACATTTAGTAAGTTGCTCCCATTACGCTTTTACACAGTTTGATGGAAAAAGAAATCTAATTAACTTAATTTACCCACTTAGCCCAAAATGTATTTGATCACCCAAGATAAGCTTCCTTTTTTGTACTGGAGCTATGTCATTAAAGTACCTAACAAGATTTGCAAACTTATACCGACCTACATCTAAAGATATGTGACATAGGTAGGTTGCATTTACATAGCCAAAGCCTGAATTTTGCCTGACTTGGTAAGTAAAGTATAAATCAATGCTAATAAAGATCTGGACTAACGTTTACTCAGACTCTTAGAAGCAGACGCCTCCCACATGCTTGTCATCCTAAACTACAAGTTCTTTCTGTCAGTGCACATACAGTGTTGGTCAAAGAAATCTGTATCCCCATCTATGATACTGCATTTTAAGTGCCAGTGTTAAACACTACTTTAGGCAAAATAGCATCAGAGTAGAAAAGCTTCAGAATAAGCTAAGCGGCCTCAGACTGTAAAGTGATATTTGCCATTCTTAGAGATATTCACCATTCTGTTCTTTATCACTGTATTACTACTTTTCCAAACGTGTTACAGTAGCTACCAAGAAACATGTTTGGGCACAATGCATGGAGAGGCCAGTTGGGTCTGTATGGTGGTAAAGAGCTGGTGGCAGGTCAGAGGTTTGGCTGAGGTTACAGTGGCTGTGTGTTTTGTATGTGTGCAGCCAGGTAGAGGTTTGGAAGTGGTAAAGGCAGCAGTAGGAACATTAGCACGTGACCTCAGGAACATGAGCATGAAAAATCAATCCATCACACACTCTCCCCACACTCTATGCACTAAAAATAACCTTCTCCCACGTCAGCTTCACACACACACACACACACACAAATTCACTCCACCCAGCCAGCCACCAGAGCTGAATAATTCACCACAAGAATGCAAGACACAGAGAGAAAGCAAGCAAGAGAGCAAGTGCGAAAGAGAGAGAGGGAGAGAAAAAGAGAGGGGACGGGTAAAAAGAGATAAGAGAAATCTAAGATATGGAGAAAGAGAAAGCATGAGATAAAAGAGAAAAAGTGAGAGATATACAAGAAATAAAGAGAGATGGCATATTTGATGGAATATAACTTGAAAATGTTTCTCTGTAATACTAATCCAGGTAGACTTATTCCTTATTTATAAATGTGTATGTATTGCAAACCTGCAAACCAAAGAAAATATTGCTTTATATTCTTTTATTTTGGTTGGGCTTATCAACAATAAGATGTTTAGAGTCCCTGACTCCCAAAATAATCTGTATTGTTCATTTAACCTCTGTGGTCAACAGCAATAGCAGCACTGTGATTGGTCATACTGCTGCAGCCTCTTAGCAGTGTATTTTGATGAATGTGTACTTTTATAGTATTAATGTACATCGATGTGCAGTCTGGTATACCAATAAGCATTTGTCAACAATTCACCTATCCATTCCTCTAAACAAGAATGAAAAAAAAACAGAGAGGGAAAGATGAAACCAAAACTGTAGAACAACAAAGAGAGAGAGACAGCAAGAAAGGTATCAACAACTAGAGCAAGACAAGCCTCAAACTTAAAAGAGAAAAGATGCAGAGAAAATGCTACATGCCAGAGAATTCACTACACACACTTCAGACACCATTCCTATCAGACCTACAGCATAATAAATAATAAATCCTAAAAAATAACAGGATTGTACATCTGCTATTTGTAGAAACAGCACAGTCTGTTTACTCACTGCTGCATGGGTGTGTGTGTCTGTATGTGTATGTGTGTGTGTGTGTGTGTGTGTGTGTGTGTGACTGTGTGTGGCACAGGTAAGAGTGCTGACGGGTGGTTTTGTTGACTGGGTCTGCGGCAGCAGCTGAGCTGTGTGTGTCTGCACCATTACACACCACTACACTCACTTTAAGACAGACATCAGCATTTTATTAAAACTACACAGACAGAAGAGAAGAGAAGAGAAGAGAAGAGAAGAGAAGAGAAGAGAAGAAAAGAGAAGAGAAGAGAAGAGAAGAGAAGAGAAGAGAAGAGAAGAGAAGAGAATATGTCATAAAAGAGAAGAATTAAGGACATTACACAAGATGTGAGAAAACAGAAGATAACAGAAGAGAACAGAAAAGAACAGAAGAGGAAAGATGACAGAGTTATGTGAATGAGTGCAGGACATGCTCATTCGGACTCTTGTGTTACCCATAGGGAAGGGAGGATGTGAGAAGAAGGGACAGCCTTTCACATCTTATCAGACAAAAAAGATATAGAGAGGGAGACAGTTGGAAAAGCGGGAGGAGGGAGAGTGAGAGGAAAAAAAAGTGACGCAAAACCCCATTTAATCTGTTATACAATCCATACGCATAAAGTCCAGAGCTGGGCAATAAAACGATAATTATTATCACAATATAACTAGGGCTGCACCAAATATTCAGCAACTGAAACTATCTTACCGAAAACGGCCAATGAAGTGAATAAGTGAAAAGACTTTTTGTTAGCTTTTTCTAGTTTGCGGATGTTAGCGGGAAGCAGAGTGTTTTTCAGTTTCAAGCATTCGAGCAAAACGGATTACCAGAAACAGAACTGAGTCACTGGCTGTAACAAGCATTAGACAGACAGCAGCTTCTCAGTGCACACACACACTCTCTCTATCTCTCACTTGTGCACATGCCTCATCCTCCATAAAAAAGGCCAATTCAATTTTATAACAACGCAATAAAAACGCAGCCAGCGTGGAGTGAAGTGCTCTTTGTGAAAACTGTTCTGGTCCCTGTATCTGTGAACCAGTGAGCCAAATCTGTTTTGGTAAAGGCAGGCCAAATGTGTGTTTTAAATATGTGGACCACCTTTGGCTCACAACAGTTTGGAAGTGCCAGCAGTGGGCCAGAGGTGCCATACCTGCCCATATTTTATACTGGCTGTATAGTGAACATTTTATATTTATATTTTATACTGGCTGTATAGCCCATATCTGCTTGTTATCTGGGATTTAGCCTATTTAATTGATGTAATGGTGAAAATGTGGCTAAATTAATAAAACACTGAAAAATTGTTTGATATTCGGCCTTCAGTCAAATGTTTCATTTTGTTCGGTTTCAGCTTTGGCTAAGAATTTTCATTTCGTTGCAGCCCTAGATATAACTTCTAGATATAACTTCTTTGATAGAAGTATAACAAAGCTAAGATAAGTGTTCAATATAAAAGACCATTATCAACACATCGACTTTCTAAAGAGCCCCGGTGGCATTTTCCCTTGTAAGAATCGCAACACTACACTTTGTTCCACCAGAGGGCGCGCTTTGGACATAATCTGACCAGAGAGTGTGCTAGGACTAAAATGCAGTTTAAGCTGAGCTATTTCTGTTTGAGAGGGGGCAATCAATAGTATGTTTTCCTGTGACCAAATGTAAGTGCAAATATAAGTGGAATTTAACTGTACTGGCCTCAAATTCACTCTTATCTTAACAAACTTTAATAGCATTAAATCTATTTATTTTGCTACACACAAATCAACCCAAAAAAGCTTTGTGTGTTGCAGCACTCACAGCACGAGTGTATTCCCAAATAACAAAAGGGAACAAAAGAAGTGAGTTGATGCAGTTACCACACTAATTTTAAACAAAGTTAAACATGATGCTGTATTGTTCAGCAAAAAAGGGTAGGAGAAAGCTAGCTTCACAGGCTAATTGTTTTTAGCAGCTGCCTTTCACATGCACAGCAGGGCCAAATTAATGTTATTGCAGAGAACTACAGCAACCAAACAAAAAGGCACTGATTACAGTTTAAACAGGCCTAAGATAAAGGCTATTGATACACAGAGAATCAGTGGTTCCTTCTGCTCTGTCATTAACACTCTGGACTAACATCAACCCAGACAGTAAGAGTTACACAGCAGCACATGAATGATTACTGAATCACTGATTACTGCTGCTGGACATCCCACATCATATGTTGTTAAGTTCTGCCTACTAGTGCGAACGCATATGTCAGTGCGTGTGTGCATTAGAAATTGCTTTGTGGTGACAGTGACAGTAATTAGTATTCCAATCACAGATACCGATACTGCATATAAGTGCCTGTATCAGCACAGATAAAAGGCACAGTATCAATACTGGTGGAATCCTAAAATGTTTGAAATAGAGCGAGACACAGTAAACAAAGCAGAAATGATAACAATACCAAACCTCAGTTGTAGTAGAAATTGAAGGCATAATAGACAAAGTTTTTTGCTTTTTTGACATCAGGAATTTGAGTTCAACTTGTTCACCCATAAATGGTTCATCCAGCTCCAAAGTTCCAAATCATTTAGCGGAATGAAAGTAAAAGCTTCTGAGACTCAAGGATGACTCACCGGCTAATATACGGAAGTATAAAGTAAGCCAAGGGTAATGCATATTAAAACTCTGATTCCATAATCATCAGCAAGGACTTAATAGAATTGACTCGGAATGTTCTGTATTATATGAACCACTGACTGCTGTAGTTTGGCTATCTGTGTATACCTGCCAGTGTAGTGACAGTTCACTCTAATGTGGTATCTGAACCTTCCAACACGCACCCGTGCAACCTAGGTCATACTGTTATTTCCCCTAAACTTTCAGCTCCTCATAATTTTCCTCCCCCTTTCTGTTTTGACTGAATACATTTAGTCCTAATGATTCAAAAGTACACACACTCAGACCCATTGTACACCTGGTCTCTTTATGCCCCTGATTATCAGGACTGGATAAGGCCAAACCACATAAAACAAGTGAAAGTGTTACTTTAAGTATTTTAAATCAATATACACAACTAAATACAAATCTGATCACTTCAGAAGGTGGTCTAAAATGCATTTGAGCCACGTTACAGCAATGTAAAAGACATCGACTCTCTAGGAAATATTCCACAACTAAAATTTATCTTCATGTTCGTCTGATTACAGAGGGTAACTGTTCCATCAACATTTCCGCACAGTTCAAGACAAAAAGCTCAAAAATTGTGGCTGAGTGTTTCTACATTTATGTTGGTATCGTGTCACTGAATCCTGTTAGGTCATTTTAAACCTGAAAACTCTGTATGAAGTACAGTTTCCTCACATTGATGTAAAATGAATAAAAGCACTGCATGATTTTAGATTCACCATTAATTAGGTTTTGAGGAAACGGTTTTGATTATTTGACAGTTTTCTTTTCAACACCTGGTTAAAAGGGTGAGATAAAATGTATATCTGTTGGCATTGTAAAAAGTGCTGTCACTAAAACTAGTTCTAATATTTACATGCAATGTTTAGTCTTCAAAAAGGTAAATGGTCCATGTAATGGAAAACTGAATGAGTTTTAGTGCACTGATAAAGTTCCATTCACTTCACTGTTCATTCTGTCCAAATATGGAAACTGAGACCCCGTTTACACCTGGTCTTTGTTATGTGACTAGTATGTTGCCTGTATAATTTTAGCCACATGTATTTATACTTGGTAGTCAAATACATCATGGTCAGATGGACTGAAATCTAATTGCTGTGTGGCACAGAACATGCAAATCCACTCATTATGTGGCAATTACCAGTTATTCATCTGTTTAGCCTCTATCGTCTGCAATATGTATTGCACAGTAATGTCTGTTGCTATTAAGCCTTTAATTTGTCCCGTCCCCAACCACGTGCATCCTCTATTACCTTTCTCACAGACACAGATCACATGTTGAGTAACATACTGCTAAAGTGTTTACACTTCTATTTCACTTATATGAAATGGGGCTTCGACCACCTCCTCCTTTTTCTATGACTATGTATAGCCTCCTATACATTATGCAGTTTAGGATCACCATTAACACTGAAAGCACGTTTTAAAGATCTACTGTACAAATATCAGATCAGCAAAACATCATCCAGACGAAGCTCTCATCACACCACATTACCCTGCTGCATGTAGTCAACAATTGCAAAACAGAGAAAGATGAAACAAGTTTTTATATGAGAACTGGTATAAATTAATTAATAACGAGTTCCTGACAGCAAATTTTAAAACGCTGATCTCAGACTTCTTGCCCTGCCATGTCCTGGGTGGGGCTCAGGCTAGCTATTTTAGCTAGCTAGACTAGTTCTCAGAGCACACAGTTAATGCTAGGTAGCATACTGTTTATTAAGGGCTGAAAAGTAAAATATTCCAAATAATATTTAGTAAAATATATTCACTGTCAAAAGTAGAATATTTCACTGGTAACTTGCTGACCTGCAGTAAGTTAAAAAACGATGTATGAGTAGGAGATCTTTGGCCATTCAGGGGGGATACAGGACCAGCTTGATGCTGTAAGACTGGAGGGACATGACTTAATGAAGCAAGTTCCATATATCAACTGAGCTTTATGGCAAGCAGAATGAAAATATATTCACCTAATATAAATGACCCACAGGTTGGTTCTCTATTGGTACACAGTCAGTGTGTATTTAGTTCTTGCTTTTATCCCCAACATCATGGGCAAAAACATCACCAACACTGTCACAAGCGCATCACAGACTTCACAGATTTGATTCCAGTTCACACTTCTACCACCACTTTGTCTGCACGTGTATCAGCCTTCCATACTGTCTAGTGTTTGTCAGCTCAGAACAGTGTGAGAGCACAGCTGGCGTGGAGTTTTCCCTAGCGGAGAAAGCCTCTCCAGGGTGACCAGTTTGGGAAAATGAAAGGCACATACACCTTCTGCTCCACCTCTTTCTCAAACTATATGTTTTCAACCAATCGCCTTAATCAAACCGAAGAGAAGTACAAAGCTAAACATAAGGGATGTCCCAATCCTATAGGTTCTCTGAAGAAGCTAGATGGCTAAAACACCAAACATAATGTTGAAAATGTTGAAACCAAGGGAAAAAAAAGAGAGTGATGAGAGTGATGAGCTACACCAATAAGAGTCTTTGGGCAAGACTCCTAACACTGCACTGGCCTACCTGTAAAACAAATAACTTTATAAGTTGCTCTGGATAAGAGCGTTAGGTAAAAGCCCAAAAAAATTATAAATGGAAGGAAATCGGACATGACTAAATATCAGACTGGGTTTTACTTTTTGTTTTAAGGCAGCATGTGAACAAATAAATTAATCTCCTGCCAGAAAGTTTAATGGTTTTCTCATTAGAATGTGCAATGCTTATTCGTTTACACTGGTCGTGTTTATCCTCTTTATCAGTCAAACAAGGGACTTACATACATAAACCTTAGTGTTTACATACACAAGTGGTTTGACATTTTGTCATTAAGAAGAATTGAATTCTGATCAGACAGACGCTACATTGCTGAGTCAAAGATTTCATTGCCACCTATAAAAATGTCACTGACTAAACTGAAAATACCAGATTTAATGTGAGTGTTCACACTGTCACACAAAAACAACGTTGTCACATTTGAAGAAAACGATTTGGGACACTGGGATTTTACTTGCAGTGTGATTTGAATATCTGCAATCTAAAACAACATGTAATATCCACAGTACAAATCTAAATATGCTTTTTTTCTAACAATGCAACATTTTTTTAAAAGGTTAAATGGTATAAATAAAGCACAACACTGTACTGAATATAATGTTAATTATACAAACAATAGCCATACTGTCAAAAGTCATCAAAACTGCATTCTAAACAGCCTATACTCTTTTTTAGCACAGCCCTACATCTCTATGCACTGCAGTCTTCTTATGCAAGCTTCATGTCTCTTGCACCCCACCCCTTGCCAAGGTCTGCATCGGAATACACTGCCCAGGTCTCAATGCTTTCATATAGCAAGAAACAGAACCCAACGAGGGAGGGAGGGAGAAAGAGGGTGGAGATGCCATTGAGAAGAGACCTCTCAGTTCGTTGTTATTTTTAGGCTGACGGGACCTACAGAAAGCGCCAGAGTACAGCCAACCTGACTGTAATGGAAGGGGAGGGGGGAGTTGGTGAGTCAGAAGGAGTGCATGAAGGAAAAAAATAGGCTATGCCTATAATTACAATGGCAAATTAAATTACTTATAAAATCTTTGCTATCTTCTATGACAAGGTTTACTTGGTCACTTACCCCTCCCATGTGCCTCTAGCCTTTTATCCATTATCAGTTTCTAAACACAGAGCAACTTTCAGCCTAGTAGTGACACTGATGTGTTGAGAAAGTTTAAAACACCTTTATAGCTGATATGCATGTACTTCTACCACACATACTACCACGGTCCACTATCCAAATGACATCTGGTCAAAGTTAGGGCAGCATGATAAATCCTATTTTTTATTGATATTGCAATATGTTTCCATGATAATAGCATTGTTTAGAACGGCAGTGACTGGTCAAATTACCTCATACATACAGTACCGGACATAGTGTTTGGTACTGTTTATATTTGAACCTTTAACGGTACCTGTGATGTGGCACTGGTACCCATCAGTAACTTTTTCAGTACTTCACTTACTTACTATAGAAAAAATGTCAGCTTTCCAATATCAACATTTTTTTACCCTCACAAGTAAAATGCTGAATTAACATCAACCAGCAAAGTGTTTTTTTTCTTTAACAACAACTTACCCTATGTAATTAAAGAAGATTAAGAATCTTAACTATGTCATAAATAATATTTAAATAATACATTTAGTCATACATTACAAATGATGCCAAGAATCTAATGATATAATCATATGCCTTAAGTACAGAATGTATATAGATACATTATTCAGACCCAAATTCTACCCTTGTCAGCTTCTGTTTGAAGGAAACATAATATCCACAATATGCCATATGCACCAAAAATCCATAGATCCATGCCCAAATGCAGCGGATAGGCAAAGAAGTCATGGACAAACCTTTTCATACTGGAAAAATGAGGGCCTAAGAGAACAGAGTAGAGAGAAAAGAAGCTGAATAATTGAGACTCTGCAGACAGACATAGATCACTGAATGTACATGGGAAAAAATAAAACACCGGACAGAATCATGATTTGGATTGCTCTCCGGTCGTCTCCTGTCTCCCTCTGGTGTTCCTACTCCGCACTTCTCTCTTCATTTCTTTTTTTTATACTTATCTTTCTTTTCTCTCTGTCCCACCAGGTTTCTTTTTGTTCTATTACAACAAACCTAGCCCACCTTCTTCTGTACACAGCGTTCTAATGCCTGGTGGCAGATGGGATGGTTAACTAAGAACTTCCTGATCCTTGGAGTCCACCATGAATTCATGGCCGGAATCCGCCATTTACAAACACTCTAAATCTGTGTTTAAAACAGTGATCAGTAAGGAATTCAAATGTTCAGCAAATTTAATGAAATTTGAATGTAAAAAATATCCTGAATCTGAATGTTTAAACATGGACCGTAATTGATGTAGTCCGTCTTAATGTCTCCTACACTTTTGTCTTCTTAAATCTATGCTCCCAAACAGTGAGGAAATATGGTGGAAAAGTAGTCTTCAAGCCTGACATACATGTACTGTTTTATGGTACTGATATACTTAAAAGCTAGAGCACTGCTAGTGTAAAGATACTAGTTAACTTCCATTGCCTCATAACATAAATGTAGGAGATGTTAATGTTATTCTCAGACAAGTAGACCTGTGTACTCTTATTGACAAACTCCCAAAATAATTTCACATGACTTAGGACCACAGATTATTAACACTCAGCTTTAAAGGATGCTTGACATTCATGCAGATACACCTAGGTTTAGGACATGCAGTTATATGCAAAAGCATGATGATGCAGGAACATTGGCAAAAAAGTCGATACTTGCTTGCCTAAATAACCCAACTTTACTGTGTTTGACTATATAGCCTAGAATTATGGGTAAATTAGGATGTAGAGAGACTATAACAATGCATTGCATATTTGTAGTTGCAGACTAAAGAAAGCTGAGCTGCTGACACTTAAAGCATGTTTGCTCAGTACCCAGTGCATAGCACATTATTTTGAATAAAACAGCTTTATTGATACTTGTCTGTAGATTGTCTGTAGACAGAACTATTTGTAGCGACACAATGGTCTATTTTAATGTACACCAAAAACCAACACTGTATGGGTTTATAAGACCTTTAACTATAGCTCAACCTGCCACTGAAAAGACTTTGACATTACGTACAACTTGACAAGTCAGTTTCTCGGATGCATTAGCTTCAAAAGCAGTCCTTGCTGTCAAAGTTGTTAAAGGAGACAGATTTACAACTTTACAAAGGTCCTGTTCTGAGGTGGAACAAAGCCCGCTCTTCTCCAGTGCAACACCATTCAAGGTAACTAATGTAGCATAGTTAGCTACTGGGTGTCCTTTAAATTGTGTTATTTTTTAATGACTTAACTATTAAAGTACACTACACTCATTAACAGTGTCGACTACTTCAGTCTAAAAAGACACTTTATTAGTAGTATTAAATATGTTCTTATAATCAGTTTGCAATAAATGAATCTGAATCCACTACCAAGGCAGAAATATGCAGTTTCCTTTGCTGATAGGTGGTGCCAGATGGATTAATACAACCACTCCGCACATACAAGAACAAAGATCTGGTCAGGAACACCACTGTCACTACAATAAGACTTTTTCTGGCAAAAAAGTGTTTGATTAATTTGTCACCTTAATCCTGTTTATGTTTGTTTGAAATCATATTTAAACAAGCAATCTTGTATTTTCTATGCTCTATGCACATTTCTATGCTCCAGAAATGTGCACACATACAGGTCTGAGCAGCATTTCATACAGCAGTCAGCGGACATACAAGGTTAAAGGTATTAGTTTACAGTTCATGTGCATGGCAGGAAAGTGGACTATGAATGGGGATGACGCAAGACAATGCAGATGGTGGTGTATGTGAGTTAGACTGAATACATGTAGAAAAAGCAGAGGAAGATAAAAGCCACACTAACCCAGCATGCAAGCCTAACAATCTCACTGGGTACACTAACTAAGCCCTATCAACTGATGCTACTATCATATAAAACAATAAATAAATAAATGTCAGAATTAAATGAAGGTCTGTTTCTTCTACAGAATAAAGCTTTCTTACTTCCTTAACCACAAAAACATTTTTTGCCCTAGTCACATGAAAAACACTAATTGCTGTTTATATAAGGCTGCATTCTGTCAAATATACAAATCAAGTTTTGTTTTCTTATCTGTATCACGCAAAATGACAAAGGACAAAATATAACACTAGCAACAAGAAGCAGACTTGATAACCATCTAGCAGTCTACACAATTACACATACAACTGCTACAATGATGGTTTCACAAGCTAAAAGAAAGCAGTATATGATCTTCAATATGAGTAACAAACAGTAAACACATCCTACAATGCCTCTGACGATTCTATTTTCATTCTTATCTGAGATAAAATACAAAACTACAAAAGTGCCACTGTGCAAAATAAAACATAATTGAATCCTAACAGCTGCTAGCAAACCAGTCAGCATTACCTCAATTGGCTACAAAAACAAATAAATAAATATTTGTTTCCGCACAGGCACACATACAAGTTTTTGTTTCATTTGAACAAAATACATAAAAGAAAACAAGGACTGAGAGAAATAAATAAGAGTGGACTGGAAGACTGTATTTGGCTTCAGGTGAGGGAAAATTCCATGTAATATGCAGATCCTGTAAGTGTGAAACATGCACATTATGCCAGCACTGATAAACATAAAATAAAAAACTTGTTTTAATGCTGTTTGTTTTTTTGTTTTGTTTTTTTGCATTCACTGATCAAGGTTATTATATAGACCACCTTTAATCTAAACATCTTTTATTCATTTATTTATTTATTAATTACTTTTTTCGTCTGCTAGTTTGTTTTGTTAAACTACTTTAGAGACGGGGAAAAAAAGTAAAATTGCACTTTATAGTTTTTTTTTTAATGGTTGCTTTAGAGATAGAGTCCCCCTTTCTCGCGAGATTTGGCAACACTGGATACACAGGCGTTGGCGTTTATGTGAGACGGGACTGAAGTCGTTCTCTGAATGAAAACACTGCCTAACAGACACAAATATTACGCCAAAATTAATCTGAGTCTCTAAACAACAGGACAGCAACAACTCATCCATAGTAGCTTGGTATCTACTTTGGTAGTCAGTCATAATCACAATAATCTCAGTTACAAAAAAAAAAGTTTCCAATTGAAAAACGTTCCCGTTGATGAGCGAGTACAGACCTGTATTAATCCCATGCTGGTATAAAATGTTTTTGACAGTTTATGCTGGTCTAGTGCTGGTTTAGCTGGTCACCCAAAAGACAATATAATGCTGGTTTTGCTGGGTCTAATACTGTTTTCTTTCTACTAACGAATATGAGCAAACGCTACCAGGCTGATTTAGCCCAACTAAAATAAATTAGCTTTTGTAAAGACTTGGGTAATTAACTAGCTAGCAAACATACCACTCGTTCTCTGCTGTTTACTCACTGTCACACCTCTCTGCTTCCAGTTCCTACGGAAAACGTTTTATTGTCGACGGTAATTTACATCCTTGCGGAACAGAGGTTGTTAGTCTGCTAGTCATCCAGGTCGATGAACTATCTAATGAGGAATGTCCTACAGGTATCACTACATAACCACGAAACTATTAAAAATAGAATAAGCTGACCCGCTAAAAAAAATGAATTATGACATAATTTACGCTCACAATAACATATTTAACCTGCAGGACCTGCTTAAAATACATACTTTTACCATCGCGACCGTTGGTGCTGAGACGCTGTTCCGTTTTTCCGTAAAAATTTTAATTTTAAATCAGAGCGTGGCCGTGCACGCGGGCTGCTGTAGCAGAGCAGCTGTTGACGCTGGATTCAACCACACTAACTAGCCCTAACCAGCTATAAAATAAAACCTTTCAATCTCCAGTGACGAAATCTAGACTTGATGTTGTTTTGCTGTCATCATTTTAGACAGGGCATTGTTATTTTTAAAGGAGCAATATGCAACATTTTTAGACTTAATCACTCCAAATTTAGCTAAAGTTATCAACAGAACATTAAGAAATAACTGTTTTGAGGGTACATCAAAGACGTTTATGTATGGCGTTGTGGAGATATCTACTTAAGTTACTATGTTAACCAGCTAGCCCCACCCTTTTCTATCTCATAATACTGCTTCGAGTAACCAGAAAAAGGCCCACAGCTCACATTTAAACCAACCTTGATCACAACTACGTTTATGATTAAAATCATTTTAAAATTTTTAATATACTATAACATATGAAATTTACTCATGACTAGTGATGGTTCTTATGGACCTTTAAAAATGGTCTTAAATGAACAAGCAAATACACATATCCAGCTTGTTTACTTGCTATTGCTATGTCACGAGCTAATTCTTTGTGATTCGTGATAAGTCACAACTGGAAATTTAGCAATTAACAAAAAGTAGCAATATAAGGGGTTCAAGAACTTCATTAGGGTCAATTTGGGCCCCTGTGCAATTGCCACCGCTCATAAAGTAGTTGCTGGTAGGTGTGATTATCACGGAGGAATGGTTTTGAACAGTAATTGGGTAGAAACTGTAGGCAATAGGTATGTGTTTTTACGACTTAATTCAGTGTCCCCTTGGAAGCACTCTCTATCAGCAGGTTTGCACTAGTAAGTTAAGTATTAGTAGTAGGTATAGCAAGCTTTCTGTGAAAAGTATGCGCATAACGTACGTAACATTTGTAAATAATTGCTGTGTCTGGCTAGAAACATGATGTTGAACCATAGTGTAATGACTTTCTTGTTGTTCCTGTTAACCGTGTGGCCATTAGCATGCAAACTAGTCATCTAGCAGAGTAAAGTCAGCATAAATGAACCTTTAGTTTGCCATTATTTTCATGTATGATTATTTGTGAGATCACAATGCTTATTGGGTTGTTAAAGTCAACACTTGTGTTGGCTCACCCCTCAGAGCGCTCCTATAACACCTTTCACTCATACAGTGGGGGATGCTATTGGGGATACCACCTGTGGGGATATGATGAGGCCATGTGAACAAGGCTTTGAAAAACATGTTATAGAAACAGGCAGAGTATGTTACACTTTATGACTCTGAAACGTAACTGAATTTAGGGTGGCCAAGCTGCCAAGGATGTGTTGTTAAGCGTTGTGTGGTATGTGTTGCTTAGAGGGCAAGATGAGCATTAGGACCAGAAACAGTTCAATTCTCAATTATGTGAAATGATCTCAGTTAAGTGAGATGATTACAATTACTTGAACTGACTGGAGTTGTTTTCCGCAGTTGCTAGATTTTACAGTCTTGGGAACGGAGTGTGTTGGGTTTATTCAAATAAATGTATTAAGGAATTAGCAGTAAAAACATTTATTAACTCTTCATCTGGTTTGTATGAAACAGAAAAGGTTAACTTGGTGCTTGTGCTTTAAAACAGGAATCTTTGAGTAATGTGTGATTAGTAATTCGCTATGTAGTTACTTCTGTTTTGGCCTTGATGCTGGAAGAATGTGTGGATGTGTAATTTTGCTTATATTTTCACTCTCATGAAAAACATGAAAACTACACATAATACTGTTGTAACGCCCACGGTGTCTTGGATTAGAGAGGGAACTGAAACGTGAACATGTACATACGCATGGTGGTTAGCTGTGGCTTGTAGCCTGTAAGTTGTACTGCTGGTGCTATCCTGGTTTGTGATGAATGGACTCCAATAACAGCATTGGCTGTCTCCTGCATGTTTCTCTACGGAGGACAGGGCAAGTAGCTACTTACTCTTTGCATCTCTCTCCACGGGAGCGTTTGCCCATTCGTCCACATTTGTGTACAACAGTAGACATTTGTGTGAATGTGCACACACATTCGGTTTTGATTCGACAGTACAACAAATGTTAGTCACTATGTTAAGATAGCTGGCATGTAACACTGTATGGGCAAGAACCTGGTGGTGTGATATGTATCATGATACAGGGGCTTATATATATAAAACAGGGGGTCCAAGAACTTAATTAGGGTGCTTTGGGCTCCTATGCAATTGCCATTGCTCATAAAATTATTTTTCTTTTCCATCTTTGGACTCACATATGGGGCATTTGGCACACTGGAGGGTGGGATTATCATTGAGGAATGGCTTTGAAGACTATAGGCAATGGAAAAATGTGTTTTCGACTAGTGAAATCTCTATTTTGATATTTGTTACGGCTTGTCAGATGGGCATTACACAACTGTCCTTTTGCAGCAGAAGGGAAGGAGGGCACTATTCATATGGAAGCAGGTTAGCCTTACTAACTTTAGTAAGCTTTGTGTCTGAGCATAAAGTACATACATTTGTTTGTACAATTTGTTTGTACATTGCTGAGTCTGGCTAGATACATGGTGTAGAACCATAGCGCCTTTCTTGTTGTTCTCGTTAGTTGTGTAGCCATTAGCATGCAAACTAATGAGCTAGCAGAGTAGAGTAAGCATGGATGAGCCTTAATTTAGCCATGGTTTTCAGGCTTGAAAAGGAATATGTGTAAGATCACAATGCTTCCTGGGCAGGATCTGCTGCTAAAGTCAACTCTTGTGTTTGCTCGCCCCTCAGAGAGCTCCTCTAACACTCTTCACTCATAAAGTGGGGGATGCCATTGGGGATTACACCTGTGGGGATATGACAAGGCCATGTGAACGAGGTTTTGATAAACATGTTATAGAAACAGGCAGAGTATGTTACACTTTACGACTCTGAAACGTAACTGAATTTAAGGTGGCAATGCTGCCAAGGATGTGTTGTTAAGGATGTGGCTGAGAGGACAAGCTAAGCTAAAGGTAGCATTAGGTCCGGAAACACAGTTCAGTTCTCAATTATGTGAGACGATCTCAATTAAGTGAGATTATTTGGATTATGATTTAATATAATTGTCATTTAATATATTGCGGTATTACAATAGTGATAAGCAAGGCAATTTATTGTATTTTTTTTTTAAATGCAATTTTGGGAAAACAGTCATAGCATAAACAACACACCACCATATGCATTGTTTTGCTAATGGTACCGTTAGTGGTTGACCCTTGTGCCATTTGTTTATGCTGGAATGGAAAAGTCTAATGGCTGAACAATAATGGCAGCGGTCAACACATAATGAACCACTGTCTGCCACCAATCGTTACATAAAATTATTATTTAATAATCTGTGCTGTGTTTTTGAGAAATCACAAAAAGTAAAAAGTAAAAGTATGTATATTTTCTTGCACCTCTATTAGCAAATACTTGACTTTAGGCCTGTAGTTTAATAGTTGCAAATGCTGTACATGAAAAAACAATAAAATGGAGAATTATTTATATGGAATGATTGTGATCGTAACCACCCTAAATGCAATGTATGGTTCTGTGAAGAAATTGTGACGTATACTGAACCAAAGGTATCTCATGCCAGTTATGTATGCCATCAACAATTATGCCTGGCCCCACCTATCAGTACGTCATGCCACGGTCCATACAAGGAACCTTGCACTCGCACGTGTGGGCACATCAAGAATTTTACAATAGCTTTAAACGTGCCTCAGCCAAGTCGGCTTTCTAAAACTGAGTTATATCTTTTAAAACTGATTTGTCCATCTTTGGTTGCTGGTTGCTGCCTGACTAACAACAACCAAAATTGGCATCCCTACTTGTGCATCTCCATATAGATCATATTGCTTAGTCACACATGTAATACATGGAATCTGCAGCAGCTTGAACACCTCATGCAGTCACTGAAAGGGATGCTGCACACCACTTCCACACCAACAAGCACACCACAGCACTAAAATACAGATGGGTATATAAGTAAAGAAAAGAAATAATATGCATAAGACATAAAGGCCTCTATCCGCTGCAGTGTTAAATAATCCCTCTGTCCTTTAAAAGCAGGAAGGGCCAAGCCATGCAAAAAAACACCTTCTGCCCCTCTTTCTCTATGGAATATGAAAAAAGAAAGGAAGAAGGAAAGTGAGAGGAAATGGTGGCTGCAGCCTGCTCCCCGACTCCCCCCTCCCTTTTTTCCTCTCCTCTCCTCTCCTCCCTTCTCCTCCCTCCTTCTCCGTTTTCAACCTGAGTTACAGATTGCACTTGCTGACATCAGCAAGGCAAAGCAGAACAGCAGCACAGAGCGCCGAAGCGTAATGTGTTACATGCACAGACACACACACACCATGCACCGTTTAAAAAAGTGGCCAAACCCATCCCTCTTGTAATAAGCAGGCTAGTTGCTACAAAGGCTTTCCTGTAGGGAATATTTTTGATGGTATGTTGTAGCTTTTACAGACACTTAAATAAGAAGGGGGTGCACAATTATATTAAATCATTTGCATTGCAGGAAGACATTTTCTTATAATAATAATTTTTAAAAAAATCAGCACCACACAGATGTTTGGATTGGAACAACATTTCAAAGCAATATTTAGTGACGTATTTACAGCATTGCAAAAA
The DNA here is from genome assembly GCA_024036415.1 of Prochilodus magdalenae. Classification (NCBI taxonomy): domain Eukaryota; kingdom Metazoa; phylum Chordata; class Actinopteri; order Characiformes; family Prochilodontidae; genus Prochilodus; species Prochilodus magdalenae. The sequence goes on from JAMWET010006520.1 coordinate 378,555, forward strand.
AGTCGAATGTTCAGTTGATGCCAGGTTACTACCCTGAAATGTATGCCTTTAATTCACCTTCCTGCATATTTAATCCCCAATAAATAAGTATTGTCGGCTGGTGCTAGTGATAGAGTCCTTATATTTCAGCAACCACGTAGGAAATGAGCTAAAAATGAGTCACTTGTGACTGAAACATGCCTAATAGTGTGTAATACCTCCACGAGCACCAATAACACATTTCTGTGTGGTCACATCAATGTTCAGGCACACTTGCATCAAAGAATTGTGCAGTTGGGCCAGATTCGGTGAATGCCCTCCCTGGCACAGTTCCAAGGAGAATTTCATGCAGACTGGGATTTTAGCCACTGCTGGTAGACCTGTACAACCGTACGCTTCCATACACATGCAGGTTCAGCTACTTCCTTCACATTATGGCCTTTGGCATGCCTCCTTTTAGCCAATCATTAACATCTGCTTTGGAGCCATTTACCTCACACGGAACGAGACATTCACTGCACTGTACCACCTCTTTTCTGTAAACCTCATCACTCACACCCCACAGATATTTATAGCCCATCATCCTCTTGTAGCGCCACCTGCAGGAGCCTGAAGTTACTACCTCCTTAAACACACAAGGTAAATATTTTTTCTTCAGAAATTTTAAATCCAAAAGACAGCTTTACATGGTCATAATAAGATGGTCCCTAAAGGTCTATCCACAAACATGTACATCAACTTTCACAAAAGAAGATGTTAATGCTGTCCTATGTTAAAAGACTGCAACACTGCGTAAAAAATTTACTTGGACCGTGCTCTAATTCCTGGGTTTGGATGCATTAAAATCAGGCTGACCAATCAGAATTCCATGTTCATGGTTGCAGACCAACAAATGTGCATCAGCATGGTGGGAGAACAGTTAATCTCAGTTACAGTAAAGCATACAAGCTCTTACAACAATAAGCAGCACGCTGGCTGAAACAACAGAACGAGTATGAATGATGGTGAGAAATGTTACACATATAGCTACAGTTCATTTCCTTCTTTATAACTAGAGAAGCAACAAGCAGATGCCAAGCCTGTATTTCCCTGACTGACATGCATAAGACATCTCCCCATGTTGTTGACTCTGTTGTAGAATGGGAAGTTCCCAGTAGCTGTACAGTTTTCACACAGTTTTGAGTGCTTATATTTGCACTTATATATTTTTGTCACACCATATTGGAAGCAAACACAGCAATAGCATGTGAGATGACACTTCGTCTTTGTGAAATAATACAATTTAATCTAAATTATTCTAGTGATTTAGAAGAGAATTGCCAATGTTACACGAACTTTGCCATATAAGGCCACTTATCTTAGGCCCGTTTCACCTGAAGGACCAAAGCTGATGGTGACCATGCTCATAATATCTGCCTGCATCATCAAATGCTTTTAACCAGTGTAGCGAAACAGTCGCAGTTAAGTACAGCAAAATTTTATCTTTTTAGAAGCACTTAAGGCCTACAATAAGGATAGCTGTATATTAGCTCAGCAATGGGGTTTCTCAGCACATGTAGTCCCCTTACTCTGATTTCTTTTGGATTTCTCAGTCTTACGCATATGCAAAGACAGACTGCTGCACTGGAAATAAGCAAGCAAAGTTTAATACAGCAACCACATCACTCTGCATCATAACTCATTACATTGTTACATTGTTCTTTCTGTTTTACAGCTCTGCCTACACGGACACCTAAACCCTACCCCATTAAAATGGTGCTATTCAAAGATTCGTTTAGTTTCAAATAAATTTTTTTAAAAATGGGTTCTACTATGGTTACCAATCACAGTTGTGCAAGTCATATTTTTTGGTAATATGAAGAAAAATGTAGGCCCATTTTTCTATCCCTTCAGATCCACTTAAAACACTTGCTTGGGTTCAGCCTGCAGTCTGGGCTCAGGCACCTCAACGTGAGTAGGCGGGGCCAAAGTGTTTTTGGCTTTGATATATGTATATACCTCACAAAAATGGACTGAAAGGAGCGAGCAGCCATTCATCTGACATTTTGCCGCTTCTGCACATCTTCTAGACCCCGTAAAGAGCTAAATACAAGAAACAGTTTCCCAATTCTCAAAAGCAAACATTTCGCTCAAAGATGCACAGATTCAGGCTTACAAGCTGAAGAGTGTAATCTTTTACAGCCATGTAGGTTGCAGCTGGACAGCTAAACTGACAGCACTGCTGCTTCATTCTCACCCAGCACCACATCCGGCAGGAGTCACACTCATACCCCACAGCCAACACTTACATCTGGAAACCACATAGTGGCTACGTCTCAATACCCACAGAGCTCTACACGGACCGCTGCTTAATCATCTCCTGACGCAAAAGCTGTCTCATGTCTTCCCCTAGCTAAAATAATTATATTTCAGTCAGATTAAAATGACCTTTTGACACAATGCAACAAAGTTTTCTACAAGACGGTGGATGGCGATGTGACCTTTTAATCCATGTACCTTTTTAACTTTTTAACATTTACAACCCTTTTAACTTGCCATTGTTGTTGCACAACGTTTTGCTACAAGAAAGCATTATCAGATTAGTATGCTAGCTAACTCTAGCTACCATGCCAATCCACTGTTGTTTTAAATGCCTGCTAACTTAGCTAGCTTTGCTAAGCTAAGCTTGGTGCTAGGATGTTACAATGTGGATGTTAAATGTCATTAGCGTTAGCAATGTTACGTAGTCTGGATTTTTAAATAATCAACCAGAATGACAATCTCCCAGGATATAACCTCTTTTTGGAATCTGGCCGTGAATTCTAAATAGCCCAAAATGGCTTTGGTTTCACGTTGACCTGCAGTCTGCCTGTGTTGCCCCTCCTGCCCCCAACATCCCCTTTTTTTTAGAAACCTAAATATGGTCACACTAGCATACATGGCGCTTTTTTACAGTTAGCTAGATAGACCAGCTAACTATTTTCTCAAATATATGGTGACGATGACCAGTGTGGTGAGTAGGCCTGATTGGACTAGTCCAGACGACAGGTGGCACTGGTGATAACATTACTGCCTACCTAGACATAGGCAGCAAGGGAGCTCACCAGGTATTAGGACAAACCCAAGTGTACGTGTTTTGAGACATTTCATACCCGAGTGGACGGCAGCCTCTGTGCCGGTCATTTTAGGGCTCTAGTTTGGAAAGGATATGGCCACTCGGTGATCTTTTTGGCGTACTTCCTCACGAAGTTGTCCTCGCTGAAGATGAACAGCGAGCGGTTGACGGTGAAGCAGTTCTGCCGGACCGGTATTGGGTTGTACAGGGCCATGGTCCGGGCGCGCTGGGCCATGGACTGTTTGTAGACCCGGTGCGCTCCAGGAGGGCCTCCCTGCCTTCCGGCGCCACCTCCACCGACGCCGCCGCGCCCGGGACCACCTTGCGCGTGCCCGTGGCCATGTCCGTGCCCGTGCCCGTGCGCGTGCGCATGCGCGCCGCCGCCCCCGGCGCCGCCGTAGCGGGACGGCATCTCGTCCGTGAAGCGCGCCATTCCGAGCAGTGCACGAGAGGAGGACAGGCCAAGATGAAGAAGAAGAAAAAAGAGGAGAAGGAGGAGGAGAAGAAGAAGAAGAAAGAGGCTCCGCCGCGCCACCACAACCACATCACATTCCCGTTATTAATGGAGGGGGGAAGGGGAGGGGGCGCGTTCACGTCTCCATAACGTTAAAAAAACACACGCGCGCGCGCACACACGCACACACACATACAATATGTCCCCAAAAAAGCGCGTGATTCTCGGTGTCCCTTCGCTCGCGCTAACACGCCCAGTCACTTGTCCTCACCTCATCGTGTCCCAGCATTATTCCCACCATTCCTAGAGCAGGTCCTTCTTTTTGTGCTGCCGGTTCTTCTTCTTTTTCACGTTTCCAGCTCCATCTTAACGCAGCTCCACAATCTCTCTCTCTCTTTTCCCTGTACCAAATCAATTTCTCACCATCCACAGGCTACACGTCTCCTTTCACACCATTTTTCTTACGAGGACCAAAAATCAATTAAAAAATCAATTAAATCAATTTTTTTTTTCAACTACACATTTTTATAAACGCACGCGGTCCGTGTTCTGGTTTTTATCTTCAGTCCAAGGAAAAAATAAGGGGGAAAATCGATTTATTTATTTATTTCCCCAAAACATCCGCAATGTTGGATACGGTGTGGATGCTGTGCCTTCCGCGCGCGCCCCGCATCAGTCCCCTTCCTCCGGAGATGGATGGATGCGATAGAAAAACAAACCCCGAGTTGATTCTGACCTAATAATAAACACATACTTGTTGTTCTGTTTGTTTTCTCTGTTTGTATCTGGTTTCTCCTCACCGGCACGGCGCCATTCCCGAGGTGTCGAAGGTGCTCTGGCCTCCCATAGCAGCAGCAGCAGTAACAGCTCGCGCTTTCTCCACTTCCCCCCCTCCCCGTACACCGGAGCTGCGAGCGCGCGCGTGCGTGCGTATGTGCGTGCGTGCGTGCGCGCGGGCGGGCGTGCGTCCTCGCGTCCTCCCCGCTCCCCTTTTTGCCTTTGCCTTCGCCTATGTCCCGCGTGCACAGGCACGGTGTACCTGTCGTTATATTCGCCCTCGCGCTCCTCACACGGTGTCCCTCATCGCGCGAGAATGAGGAAGAGGAAGAATACAAAGAAGTAGTAGACGATGAGGAGGTCTATGAGGAGGTGGAGGATGCAGGTTAGGTCCGGCTCCAGTGAAGCAACGAAAGGATCTGATCGCTGCTTGAGCGCCGTGCCCGGTTCCGAGGGTTTGGTGCACGTGACGCGCGCGAACGACGCCGATTCGAGGATCCTTACGCACATACACAACACCCCATACACACACCACTTTCGACGTAGGGTAGCCTAACCTGCGGTCCTGTGGCACCGGCGCCCCCCTCCCCCGTCGGAAAACGAGCTCCGGCACGACCGGGTCCACTGCGTGTCACCCCACCTCCACCCCACCCAACCCCCACGTTAAGAGATATTTAATTGGGTTTAATTATAGCATGGGGTTTATGAGTGATATGTAAACTAATTAATTCTGAGTGATTTTGTGTAAAATGCTTGATTGTAGCAGCTCAGATGTTCTTTACAGTGATGATGATAGGAACCAGGCTTCTCCAAGTTTACAATACAAATATAACCCTTTAACTTACTATCAAAACCACCAGTGAACCCACACGTCTTCTAAGTTTTATATATTTACACTCTTTGTCAAAAGAACAGTTCCACAAATAGTTGCACCCAGAAGGAATCAAACAGGCTGCACATGTGACTTATCACTGTACCTGACCAACCCAACAGTCATGACTACAGACATCCAGTGAGTAACGATGTCTTCCATGGGCCACCTTGTTAGGGCCAGCACCACTGGCAGACGGCTGCATGATGCAGGACTACATGCAAATAGACTGTTCCGAGGACTGCCCGTAACACCTCCTGAACATGACCAAAGACTGCAACGATGTCATGCCAGACTGTCATGGAGTGACTCAGAATGGCAGCGGGTCATCTTCAGTGACGAGGCCATCCTTTGTCTTGGTGGAGACGACCAATGAATCTGTGTGTGGAGGCACCGTGGTCAGCACAAAGATGAACGATTTGTTGTCACACAACTGGTGTCCCTCCACCCCTAACACACAATCTGCAGGAATTGTGTGAGAATGTTTAAACTGCATAGGATGGATTATCACAAGGCAGCGTTAGGAATCTCTACAACTCCATGCTGAGACATCTGGCATGGCAGCCAAACGCCATAGTGAGAGACATTACTTCTGTCTGTTTAGCTCAATACATATTTCCCATATCAGTCTAAATCTATCATCATTTATTATTCCTGGTAACCTTTATCATCCTTTTAAACATTCTGCTCCACCTTAAATGTTGTAGCTTGTACAGGTGCCAGAAAATATCTATTATATATCTATATATTTAAGGTGGACTGGAAAACCACGTTACAAAAGCAGGCCAACTACGTCTTTAACAACATCCTGGACAACTTTCTTGCCCATTTCACTCCGGACAGTTTCTCATTTGACCCTGAAGAGACTGAAGAGCAGCCTGTAAGTAGCAGCCAGCAGATCATCTTAAACTGAGCATACTACTGTCAGGTGTGTACCAGTTACAAACATCTAATTTTAGTAGTTTTAGTTTTATTTTGAAGCCAAACTTCTACATACATAGAATGTGTTCATTTTTCACGTTTGGCCGTTTACCATAAAAGTTGTGTTTTCATGTAGGATTCATCTTCATGTAGGATTCATCTTAGCTGGGGTTTGCCAGCTGATATGCATGCACATCTCCACAACAAGGAGGCTTCTCTCCCTGCTTACATGTCTACTAGCAAGGTGATTGTATGATTTGAAGGGTGGGGACATTACAAGCTATTCAATTCAGATTTGGAAATTATATGAATTCACGTTACTAGACTGTGTATTATGTGTTGTCAGATTCCACCTAACCATTTGTCTTTGATGATTTAGACATATAGTTTAGCAGCAGGCTGAATGCTGGGGTATAAGCATACAGGGGTTGGACAATAAAAAATTTAAACACCTGTCATTTTAGTGTGGGAGGTCTCATGGCTAAATTGGACCAGCCTGGTGGCCAATCTTCATTAAATGCACATTGCACCAGTAAGAGCAGAGTGTGAAGGTTCAGTTAGCAGGTAAGAGCACAGTTCTGCTCAAAATACTGCAATGCACACAACATTATGGGTGACATACCAGAGTTCAAAAGAGGACAAATTGTTGGTGCACGTCTTGCTGGCGCATCTGTGACCAAGACAGCAAGTCTTTGTGATGTATCAAGAGCCACGGTATCCAGGGTAATGTCAGCATACCACCAAGAAGGACGAACCTCCACCAGCATCACGTAGTGACCTGGCCACTATCCTGCAAGAAGAATGGCTTAAACTCCCTCTGACCACTGTGCAGGACGCAGTATATGTCATTCCCAAGACGAACTGACGCTGTATTGGCCGCAAAAGGAGGCCCTACACCATACTAATAAATGATTGTGGTCTAAAACCAGGTGTTTCAGTTTCATTGTCCAACCCTTGTATATGATTTGTTAGCAATGCTAGCCTAGCTAAAACTAAAGAGCGCCAAAGCTAAAACAGCAAATCGCTGCTGCTGGAACAAAACATTGTATATCCAAAATGATAACAGAAAAAAAGGGAAAAACATAGTTTTAATCAGTGGAACCAGACTTTCCAAAACTGGATTTCTAGAAAACTGGATGATTAGAAAACAAGGCTCCTAACAGCCACCTAGCAGACCTGTCAGCCCACCAAAACTCAGTAGTAAACAGCAGTAAGAGCTATTATCTTTGACAGAGAGGAGAACATCAAGCTCTCTTTAAATCTGAGAACCATGTTTTTCTGCATCCTTCCACTGTGAAAAGACACCTCAAAGCTATGGAGCTCGAAAAGCTGTTCATGAAGCCCCTCAATGAGGAAATAAGAGACATCAAACAAAGAAGCTGCTGTTGATCTCAGAATGATGGACTGACCACCCCGGAAAGTCCAGAACCTCAGTGTTACCCAGGTGACACATGGGTCTGAAAGGATGTGTAGTTGTTCAAGTAGCTTCTCACTGAGGAAAGAAGACACATCAAACAAAGAAGCTGCTAGTGCTCTCAGAACTGACCACCCCAGAGTCCAGAACCTCAGCATGACTAAATGTGTTTGGGGTCAACAGAAGAAAATTCAACCAACTTACAAGCTGTAATAAAGGTACAGAGTGGACACACTGAGCACCGAAGTGGCTGATATTATATTTTGTTTTTGAGGCCTGTGTGTAGTTATGTTTTCTGCTTTATTTCCTGACACTGAAAAATGAACAGTTTGTACTTTAACGGCTGTTTTGGCTGGAAAAGTAAATAAGGGGGTGTTTCTGGACAAGGCATCAAGCAAACCTGCAGTACAGCGTGTTAACGATTGTATTGCTTTTTTCAGTTGCTGCGACGTGCTATTCTTAGCAGCAGACACAGAATTAATGGATGGAGATTTCCCATCAGTGTCTGCTCTCTCTCTCTCTCTCTCTCTCTCTCTCTCTCTTTCTCTCTCTCTCTCGCTCTCTCTAGCCTCCTCTCTCTTCCTCTCTTTCGCTTTCTTTTCCTCCCTCTGTCTCTCCATCCAGCAGTGCTGACTAACTCCATTCTAAAACTGTGTCTCATTGACTGACTGTATACAGAAATGCTGAATGGGATAAAGCACTAAAGGTATACATGGTACAGATATCTGAAGAGTAGTGGTTTAGGCTTTAGGGCCACTCTACCATTTTTACCTTAAAAAGATCAGCTTCAAATCATTTTGGTGCTTCTCTGACTCAAAATAAGGAGAATGGCGTCTCTGTCATTGCTACTCCAGACAAAGAACACCTGCTGTAGCACTATGGAGTAGTGGGCACAAGACCTCCACACCACCTCACACCAAAAGCTATGGGTCTTTAGTGGCCTATAAAGGCTTATTAATGTTTCTGTGTCGAACTTAAGCACGGTGTGGGTACTGCTTAGCCAGCATTAATGGCAACTCCAGAATAATCTGCTCGCTTTCAGACACATCGTCAAGGAAGTCATCACAACGACGTAACACTTTATCGCCTTGTAGTGTTTTGGTGGTGGGACTGTGCTAACAAGGGCATAGGTCACTTGCAGTGCCACTAGGTCACTTGCAGGCAACAAACAGTGATAGCAATAAATAAATTGTACTTGCTGATAGAGCAGGACTGTAAAGTGTTAATACTGTATTGATGATAGCTGTAGGGATCTTTTTAACAACTAACCTAGAAAACAATGATAATCCGACATTGAGAGTTTATTCCTGCCGATTTTATACACTCAACCATCAAAAATCAAAAGAATAGCTGCACCCAGATGGAAGTGGGGGGTTGCAATGCTTTGGGAAGGAAAATATAAGTTACTGGGAACAATACATGATGATGAATTTAGACTGATATGGGAAATATTTATTGAGCTACACCTACAGAAGTAGTGTCTCTGTATGGTGTCAAGCCATTGTGTCTTGGCATGGAGTTGTAGGGGTTCCTAATGGTGTCCTTTGATAATCCATCCCATGTAGCTTGAATATTCTCACACAATTCCTGCAGATTGTGTGTTAGGGGTGGAGTGACACTTCTGGACATGTGATGTATGACAACAAAAACGCTCACCTTGGTGCTGACCACAGTGCCTCCATCTACGGATTCATTGGTCGTCTCCACCAAGACAAAAGCGGGACTCATCACTGAAGATGACCCGCTGCCATTCTGAATTAAAATACACTGCCTGATTTTCAATATAGGCTGCAAAAAGCCTGACGCCCTAAGAGTTGCAGTGGGCAGCTGTCCATGGTCCTGAAGAACATTACGTCTGGTCTAAACATGCTAATTGGAGCTTTTTATCTCCTGGCTTTCAGTGCAGGATAGTCTGAAGCTGCAATGTTTTTTTCTAATACAGGTTCCTCAAATTCTGGCTCTTCCCCTCTCCTGTAATATACCAGGTGCCCTTTGTGTAGTTTTGTAAAATAATGTAAATAGAAAAATAAAATAACATAGCATTATAGCAATATAGGGGGAATTACATGTAATTACAATGTTGTAATGCCCTTATTAAGGTTTAATAAGCAGTATTTACAGCGCTACTCGCTATCACCTCTTCAGGTGTGCAGTGGTATTACAGACAGGATGGGCGAGGCTAGCTGGTTAGCCAGTTAACTTACTAAGAGTAGATATCTTTTCAGGAGACACACCATCAAATTATTAACATTCCGTTTATAATTGTAGTTAATTTGCAATACATATAATAGTATAACACATGTATAATAATAATAATAATAATAAAAATAATAATAATAATAATAATAATAATAATGTCCTTCTGCAGTGTGGTATTGTGGACCTCCCACTGTATGTGCAGTGTGTGTGTGTGTGTGTGTGTGTGTGTGTGTGATGGCGTGTGAAATTATCTCCTGCCCTTCCAAATGAAAAACCTTGAGGAGGAGCAGACTGGAGTTCCAAACAGTGGCCTAAATTCATTAATCAAACCCCAGAGGATGCAACACTCACACACAGAGCATTCACTGGTGTGTGTGTGTGTGTGTGTGTGTGGTCATGTGTCGCAAACAGATTCTGGAATGTCTTCTAAATGGCAGGAATTTTCAGTTCCCATCTGGTGACTGTTCTGCTGTCCAAATATCCACAAACCCCTATAGAGAGAGAGAGGAGAGAAGAGAGAGAGGAGAGAGAGAGGAGAGAGAAGACAGAGAGAGCTGAGAGAGAAGCATATAGAGAAGGAAGGAGACAGACAGTATTACTGAGAGAGAAATAAGTAATAGCTGTAGTTAAACAGCACTTGCTCTTCATGCATCGCCCTCAAATACACTTTATTATTATTATTATTATTATCATTATTATTATTATTATTTCTTCAATAAATTACTGAATTTTGAGTTTTTGTGTAATGCTATTATATGATGTAGAGTGTCCAGTTTGAAATGGAATGGGCTGGACAGTGTTATTGCACTAGGTGGGCAGAGATTCTTAAACTCTAATGAAGCGCAATAACTCAAAAAATCTGAAATAATAATCAAACAAGCCACTTTTACAGGGTGATGGTTATTATGTTTTTCATTCTGTCACTAATATTTTGACTCCAGTGTTTCCTGTTTAGGAAGTTTAGTGACCCTAAGTTTCAGAAAAGCAGTAAGGAAATCAAATGCTGTTTTTATTTTTTAATTTTAATTGTATAATATGCTGTTATGGTCTGAACTGTGTGTATTGCATGTGTTTGCAGTGAAGCTCCACCCAGGACATCAAGGACACTCTGGTCATTCTATTTCTGCCTGTCCCTATATGGTCGCCTCTATCACACCTGTGCTTTGCTATTGTTGGAAGCTGACCAACCTCTTGTGTCCGACCCAGTCAGGTTTTGGATCAGTTTTGGTTCTGTAGGTCTTTGTGATGAAGAAATACAGATTGATTCTACAGACACCTGGATCTCTGGGGTAATAGGGGTTGAATTCCACAGTACTACAATAATAATAATAATAATAATAATAATAATAATAATAATAATGGTGATGATGATGATGATGATGATGATGATGATGATGCTTGTTATTAGTGTACTATGGTATATTATGCTGTTTATACTTCTTTTTGTTTTTTTTCTGCCAGATTTTCATCCACTAACTCTTTTTGAGATCTCTATACCATTTCATCTCTAACATGGTTTTCCATACACCATCTAGCAAGGCCTTTGTAACATTCTAGTAATTAACAGAATACCATGCTAGCAGCCATGTACCATAGCGTGTTTTTCACACTTGAACTTGATGATAAATTATCGCTATATATACACTTATTGTTTCATAGAGAGAAATAATGCTGAATGAAAGTAAAATGAAGTCAAAAGTTTAAAGTCTAATATTTGTGTCTCATTTGTTTAATTTGTGAAATCAAGCATATTCTAAAGGGTTCACAAACTTTTAGCCACCCCTATATATATTTACACTTTAACCCTAACCTGACCAAAGGCTTGGCTTTCCTCTGGATTCTACTAAATTCTCCTACACACCACACACTAGGTGTAGGTTCTTATTAAACTGTGATTGACAAAACATCATTTTTTTCATGAAAACACCAGAACCTGTCAGAACAGAACCTACCTGTTTAGTCCCATGTTGTGTGTAAATTCAGTGATGAAGAGCCTAAAAGAAATGACCCAAACCACCTACTTGAGGGAAAAACATCTGCTTCCACTGACTTACGATAAAAGTAAAGGTCATCTATGTTTTTTTCTGAGACCCCTGAATGTTAGTATATTTATCAGTTCTGTGTTATTGATAACTATTTTATGACAAAACAAATATATGAATATCCAGATCCTCAAATTTAAAATATCCAAATATCTGCCCAGCGAATAAGTATTCAAGTAGTGGCAAATTCAGGTCCACCCCAGTGGAGCTTTAAGAACCGCTGTAGTAAAGGAAATTGAAGAATTCCAGTATGAATATAAATAGGTTAATAATGAATCACCCTTATTAACTCTGGACATGTAAGGGTTAAAGCTTATGCTCATGAATGTTTAGCTGTGTGAAGCTGCGTGTTCAGGCATGCTGATGCATGTGCGTGTGTCTCCTGGAGTGTTCAGCCTTGTCACACAGCCGGAGTTCAGCAGGCAGTCACTCCGGGATGCCAAATCCTTCTCTTATACACCAATAAACTCCCCCCTCCTCCAGTGCATCATTACAGCATGCAGCTCTAATCTAACACAGCTGCATACAGAGAGAGAGAGAGAGAGAGAGAGAGAGAGAGAGAGAGAGAGAGAGAGAGAGAGAGAGAGAGGGAGGGAGGGAGAGAGGGAGGGAGGGAGGGAGAGAGGGAGGGAGGGAGGGAGGGAGGGAGAGAGGGAGGGAGGGAGGGAGGGAGAGAGAGAGAGAGAGAGAGACAGAGAGAGAGCGAGACAGAGAGAGAGGGAGAGAGGGAGAGAGAGAGACAGAGAGAGAGTGAGACAGAGAGAGAGAGACAGAGAGAGAGAGAGAGAGAGAGAGAGGGAGAGAGGGAGAGAGAGAAAGACAGAGAGAGAGCGAGACAGAGAGAGAGACACAGAGAGAGAGACAGAGAGAGAGAATTGGATGGTTCTTTCAACACATATTTTCCAAGTTTACACTCAGTCGAAGCTCACAGTCTAAAGTGCTGCACCACTAAATCCTCACTCAGTGACGGGGTGTTATGCTGCCACACTAGCGGCCATAAAAAATACACAAACAGTTCAAAGAATAAGATTATGTTGCTGTGTAGCACTGCTGCAGTCGAACTCAATGAATCATGAAGATGAATAATTCATAAACAGCACATAGGCTGAGTTCTGCGCTCCTTACTTAACCTCTCTCTGCCAGTATTAACTCCTACTGCTCCCAAAGCAGCAATACAAACACCCACCCTGTACCTTCACCAACAGGACAGGATCAGCATCGTTAATCGCACAGATTCACTTTGTACATTTAGACTGTAATCAGTTCTTTATTTATTTGGCTTTTTTCTGTGAAATGATGTCCAATCTTAATAGTTCCCAAAAAAAAACTTGGATTTTGGGAAAGGATGTATTTGTCTTTTTTAGGGTTTAGTGTACATGTAATGTAATGTAAGGGTTGGGGGTTTAGTGTACAAGTAGGGGGTAGGGTTTTGTGTACATGTATGATTTAGGTGTTTAGTGTAAATGTAGTGGTAATGTGTTTAGTGTAGATGTATGGGTTAGGTGTTTAGTATAAATGTAGGGGTTAGGGGGTTAGTGTAAATGTAGGGGTTAGGGGTTAGTGTAGATGTAGTGGTTAGGGGTTTAGTGTAAATGTAGGGGTTAGGTGTTTAGTGTAAATGTAGGGGTTAGGTGTTAAGTGTAAATGTAGGAGTTAGGGGTTTAGTGTAAATGTAGGATTTAGGGGTTTAGTGTAAATGTAGGAGTTTAGTGTAAATGTAGGGGTTAGGGGTTTAGTGTAAATATAGGGGCTAGGGATTTAGTGTAAATATAGGGGCTAGGGATTTAGTGTAAATATAGGGGCTAGGGATTTAGTGTAAATGTCGGGGTTAGAGGTTAGTGTAGATGTGGATGTTAGGTGTTTAGTGTAAATGTAGGGGTTAGGGGTTTAGTGTAGATGTAGGGATTAGGGGTTTAGTGTAATTGTAGGAGTTAGGGTTTTGTGTACATGTATGATTTAGGTGTTTAGTGTAGATGTAGTGGTAATGTGTTTAGTGTAGATGTATGGGTTAGGTGTTTAGTATAAATGTAGGGGTTAGGGGGTTAGTGTAAATGTAGGGGTTAGGGGTTAGTGTAGATGTAGTGGTTAGGGGTTTAGTGTAAATGTAGGGGTTAGGTGTTTAGTGTAAATGTAGGGGTTAGGTGTTAAGTGTAAATGTAGGAGTTAGGGGTTTAGTGTAAATGTAGGATTTAGGGGTTTAGTGTAAATGTAGGAGTTAGGAGTTTAGTGTAAATGTAGGGGTTAGGGGTTTAGTGTAAATATAGGGGCTAGGGATTTAGTGTAAATATAGGGGCTAGGGATTTAGTGTAAATGTCGGGGTTAGAGGTTAGTGTAGATGTGGATGTTAGGTGTTTAGTGTAAATGTAGGGGTTAGGGGTTTAGTGTACATGTAGGGATTAGGGGTTTAGTGTAATTGTAGGAGTTAGGGTTTAGTGTAAATGTAGTGGTTAGGGGTTTAGTGTAGATGTAGTGGTTAGTGAGTTAGTGTAAATGTAGGAGTTAGGGGTTAGTGTAGATGTAGGTGTTAGGTGTTTAGTGTAAATGTAGGGGTTAGGGGTTTAGTGTAAATGTAGTGGTTAGGGGTTTAGTGTAGATGTAGGTGTTAGGTGTTTAGTGTAAATGTAGGGGTTAGGGATTTAGTGTAAATGTAGTGGTTAGGGGTTTAGTGTAGATGTAGGGATTAGGGGTTTAGTGTAATTGTAGGAGTTAGGGTTTAGTGTAAATGTAGTGGTTAGGGGTTTAGTGTAGATGTAGTGGTTAGTGATTTAGTGTAAATGTAGGAGTTAGGGGTTAGTGTAGATGTAGGTGTTAGGTGTTTAGTGTAAATGTAGTGGTTAAGGTTTAGTGTAGATGTATGGGTTATGGGGTTAGTGTAGATGTAGGTGTTAGGTGTTTAGTGTAAATGTAGGGGTTAGGGGTTTTGTTAGGGGGTTAGTTAGGGGTTAGTGGGTTCATTTCAATAAACCCTTTGGATCTTTTAAAATCCTTATAAACAACTAAGGTCTGAATACTTTAACTACAGCTTAAACTAATTTGGTAGAATCCATATATCTAATAAACTGTCCATTCTTGTATCTGCCCCAAAACATCCTGTCTATAGAAATATAACATAATAATAATGATAATATTAGGTCCGCTGACTGCCTGGTACTAGGCTAAATGTTAACAGTGAAAGTGCTGCCAGCTCTGTGCGTCAGTATGCTGAGTGTATCGGATGAGCGTGTGGGAGGGGGAACTGGGCCATTTCTCTTCATGTGGAGTAGTTTATTTGGGGAAAGGCCACGTGGCCCGTTTGCTCGGCTGCTGGAGCGATTGGGCTGATGCAAGCGCAGCACAATGCATTTTTAAACAGCACAGAATCACTCAAAGCCCCAAAGCAGGCCAAACAGTTCCTAAGAAAGCCTCCTTTCAGCCTTCAGCCCCTCTGCACCTGTCTTTAAACCTGTCATTTTCGGACCCTAGCCAATGCACGGCCATAAAAATTACTATTAGTGTAAAGATGAATTCAGTGTATTAAGTATCATTGTTCTCAGCTTTGATAGATAAAAGCATGTACAGAATGATGATGATGATGATGATGATGCATAAACAAGAATACAGTAAGGCAGGCAATTCGGCTGACACAGCAGTATATTGAAAATCTAATAACAGAACATCTTACCCCTTCACCTGGAGTAAGAAGCCCCATGGTGAATCTTATAATAATTATAATAAAGCTCTAAATAAAATTCTGTTTTAAAATATGTTGAAACAAGAAATGCAGTAAAGATGAATTTGCAATATATCTAATATGCATAATTAAATGTGCTATGGAATGCATTTATTCAGTACTTTAAATTGCTCTCTGATGCATAGAAGGTATATGACTTCATTTTGGGGTGAAAAAAATTAAATGTTTAGTTTTTTTCCTTTTTTGGTGAGCTCATAAATATTTACATTTTTCATCACTATGGAACTCTCAGTTTAGGATGATCTGCCTCAACCGGCAAACACAGATACAATCACACAGCATGGCTGCTACTTACAGGAACAATAGTGTCTGAGGTTCACAGTATGTTAGTTCTATTTACTGACCTTCCCTTATTACTCTAAGACAATCAATTAAATACAGTTTTACCTTTTAGGTGCATTTATAGGATTCTAATATTTTTAACTTATGAGATAAAATAGTGTCAGGAGTCATTTAAATTGCATGGTACTGCGCTAACTTCAATTTAACCTGGACTATCAGAGACTTCTGGAGCTAATAGGTTAACTGATGGCTGAGGCTAAACCTATGGTCACAGAAACTCTGACCGTTATGTTGACTATTCATGAAATACGCAATGCAGGAAGCAGACAGATAACAAATAAAGTCACCAACATGCAGATAAGCACAAATTATAGTGGAAGTTACCATTCATTACTGTAATAACAGGAAGTATCAAAACCACCATTTGCAAGGCTTTTGAAGGCCCCTTCATCCAAGTCCACCCTTACCCAAAATCCAACACACCTGACTTCTGTTCAGTGGGCAGGGTTAGGTTGGTGCTAGTACATATTTCAATTATGAAGACCTCCCAAGTCTCCTAAAAAGAATGAAATCTGTAAAAAGTTAAATAACAGACACAGTAATTACTGGAAAAAGGCTTCTCAAAATATGTGTTCTGCTTTTTTGCTTGTACATGGTAATGACTGTTTTAAGCAATAAATATATCTAATTACATTTATATATAATTAAACATGTATATTGCATGGTCCCTTAGTACAGCAAATCCACCACAGACACAGTAGACAGGGATTAGGGTGAAAAACACAGTCCGGTATCCTTGATTAGCTACTCTGTGTGGGCGTGAAACCATACACTGGCCTTTATTTATATCACAATCAATACAGCAGCATACAGTCACTTGACTAACATGCTCAGTCTCGGAGCTCTAGTGATTTCCTGTTCCTCGGAGCAGCTGCTGTCAATCAAATCTACTGAGAGAAGGCCTCCTCAGGGAGGAAAAGAGGAGAAGGAAAACCAGCCAGTCAGTGAACTGATGGGTAGTATCTGTGTGTGTGTGTGTGTGTGTGTGTGTGTGTGTGTGTGTGTAAAAAGAACCCCCTTGTGCCCCCTCTAACCTTTCGTGTAGGACTGCAAGTAATGATTATTATGAGAATCAATTAAACTATCAACTATCAATCAATTAATCGACTGTCCTGCCTTCTTCTGTTCTCAGTTCTCTGCCTTCTTCTTCCCTCTCTTTGATGCCACCATTATTCCAAATAGGCCTGGGAGACATTTTTATTAGCCTCCAGCCCTGAGGTATGGTCTTCGCAGCCATAGAAATACATTCATGAACAGGAATGTCAAAGGTGCTGCCACTTTGGGGTTGTTAACATAGCTCCCTGACAACATTTGGTACCGCTATGGCGCAAGTGGCAACTTTCAGCTTAAGAAAGGCACTGTCCGAATATTATACTATTCATGCAATGAAGAGATTACAGCAATCAACACTTATGTTCATGTGATGTTCATTGGTAAATTGTAACGTTTGGTTGTAGATCCATAGAGAACTTGCCGTTGCTTTTGTATTAAGTTTATTTTCTTTAATAACCCTCACAAGAAAACTTAATGTAAAGCAGTTATAGTTTTTTATTTATGAATGTTAATACTGTGTACAGATTAAAAGTCAGTTACAGCATCGCTCAATAGATTCTAAATAAAAAGTAATAGAAGTCATATCGCCCCCTACACTTCCTGTAGTGTATTATAGTCTGTCAGAATGACCATGTGAATCACATGAACATTATAGAGCACTGTTTAAATTAACAATAGAAGTCATATCGCCCCCTACACTTCCTGTAGTGTATTACAGTCTGTCAGAATGACTATATGGATCATATGAAATTATAGAGCACAGTTTAAATTAACAATAGAAGTCATATCACCCCCTACACTTCCTGTAGTGTATTACAGTCTGCCTTAGTGTAAAAATTCATATCGTCTGAATATGAACAGTACAGAGCAATATACAACATGAATATTCCTTCATGAACAACACTATAATGACATGACTTTTTTTTCCACCATTAGCATCATTGATATCCTTTTTTCATGATAGACATTACAGATAATAACATAACAACTTTAATGATTGACAAACTAATAAAACTAATTCATCTTATCTTGGGTTGTATCTTGTTGCTCCTTCTGTCTGTCTTCTATTTTCCATCCCATAGAATTATAGCATGTAGGTCAGATATATAGCGCTTGCTAGCGCCTTGGACTGTGTCAGCATTCAGCCTCACAGTGCCTGTAAATCTCTCTGAGTTACAGACTGCCTAATGCCCTCTTACTGCTATAAACAGCCCTGTCTGACCATTACAATTAAGGGTGATTACAGTCATTACAGCCAGTTGGCCTAATTGATGAGGAAAACAGTCAATGTTGGGTTTGCGCTTGTGTGTGCGTGTATTTGCTGCTAAGCGTCTAACCGTGAATCACCTGTCAGTCACTCAGTCTGACTCAATGTACTTTCTGATACTGCGACAGCAGTGGTCTTTTTCAGTGATCGTTTGTTTTAAGGGGCTCTTAAACCATTTACAAGGCTGTCTTTTTTCTTGCTTCTTGGCTTCTTCATCACAGCACATGCACAAAGCAACATGGCTTGGCTGTTGTCATGACCACCGAGTTGAAGATGTCATCATCCAATCAACATTGTAAAAGCTAATGTGAACGCTTAGCGCTTGCTAAAAGTGGGGGAGGTGAAACGTGATATTATTGGTCAATATTTCTTTGCCACGCCAGCTGGTGCACAGTGATGTAATAAAAAGCTGTTTTGGAGGATGAGCAAAAGTATGTTGTTAGATATTGATGGAAACTGTGAAAACAAGCATGTTGTGTTTTTATAATGCATTATGATAAATTGTACTTCATATTGTAGCATCCTGCTACTGGGCACCCTGCCTCTGAGAAGCCTGGGAGGCATGGCCATGCAAACAGCTATGCAGGGAGCCTCATGGGAGTCACACATCCTCTGGAAATAGAACTTATTGTTCTTGATTATGTTGGGTTAAGCTGTGTGTATATACGCTACTTGCCTTATTCTGTATTGGTATGAGTGTAAGGCTGGCGCTGACCCCCTAACATTTCTGGCTATGCCTGGTCTCTCCTTAATTGATGTCAGAAGTGGTCTGGCGC
The DNA here is from genome assembly GCA_024036415.1 of Prochilodus magdalenae. Lineage (NCBI taxonomy): Eukaryota > Metazoa > Chordata > Actinopteri > Characiformes > Prochilodontidae > Prochilodus > Prochilodus magdalenae. The sequence continues at coordinate 397,474 of JAMWET010006520.1, forward strand.
GGCCTGGAGTCGGAGGGCCCATCAAGGTACTTCAAGGTGAATGATGGAGACAATGTGGCGAGGCTTGATAAGGAGATGCCACCCCAAGGCTTGCTGCCGGCTTAGTGTGACAAGACACGGCAGCAGTGCCACCAAGAGCAGTGTTGGGAGGCTGAGAGAAGAACTGTTGCTTCGGTAGTGTGGGATGTGATGTGGCGATCTGTGAGGAATCCTGCCTCACTCAGGTAGAGCCACAACGTCAAGGACTTGGCCCAGACCGAGGACTGGGTGCACTTGCCATAATACAGTACTGCAACAAGGCTGGGACTGCACACACCCCACAGACTTGGCTTGGACTGGCAGGCCGCCAGGACAGTCGACCTTTGAAGGGACAATGTATATGACCAGGAACATAGCATAGAAGCTAGACTCACAACCTCCCCCACAAAGCAACAAGTGTTGTCAAAAGCATTTTTAGAGGCTTTTGTAGTTTTTGTTAACAATCTGAGCAGATCATGGCATAAAACCGTATTAATTGACAAAAACATAATATAAGGCTTTCAGGTACTACGTGTCTCAAAAGATACCCATACAAAATGAAAAAGGTTTGGCATATGGTGATACAACCATTAGACACAAGCCATTGGGGAAGGGGAAATCCTGGTAGGCCATCTTGAATGCCGCCATTCTGGATTCAACTTTAGTTTTTGAAACAGAAAACGTATATATGTGTGTATGTAAATGTGGCCATGGAGGTGATTGGAACACCTGAATTCAATGACCTGCATGGGTGAGTGAGGTGTTCCAATCACTTCCATGGCCACAGGTGTATAAAACCAAGCACCTAGACATTTAGCCGAGGCGCTTATGCAGAGCGACTTACAAGGTTAATCATATTACAGGTAGGCCAATGCAGTGTTAGGAGTCTTGGTGTATATTTGTATATTATTGGTGTAGCACAGCATAGTCACCCAGACCAGGATTCGAAACCCAGTCTCACACATGTGGTGTTGGCTCCCTGACAGGTAGTGGTGAGCTACACCAACCAGTCATGCAGACTGCTCCTACAGACATTAGTGAAAGAACGGGGCGCTGTCAGGAGCTCAGTGAATTCCAGCATACAGATTCATCATATACACACATATGCAAAAATACAATCTTTGTTTTTTTTCCATGTACTTTGTAATGAAGGTAAAATTAGTACTAAGTTCTAAACTAAACTCTTGCATGTAAGGTATAAAATAAAATATTTTAAACATTGTTGCCTAAGATATTTTAATCATATAGTGTTAAAACAGTTATAACAGTACAATGTGTTTAACCACATGCCAGATAAATATATGACCAACCTTATGCATAAAGATGTTTGTGATAGTTACATATATGTGTACAGCATATAGATATATTTTTGTGCCTAAACCTTTATGATTAATGTGCATATATGGTCATATTTAAGATTTCTGTATGGGTTTGGTATTACAGTAGGTAAAATAAGCAGAAATCAGAAACAATAAAAACATTACTGTAGGGTAAGTTTGAACTCTAAACATGTAAGACATGTTTTTTTTCAAACCTAGGTTACAGTGGTAAAAATTATTAGCTTTAACACAGTCACACTCCAGTGCTTCTTGGTGGAACAGCTGCCGTTAAGTGCTTCAAAATTAATACATTCTGTTTTTTTTCCGTGGTCGTGATGACTAAGGCAACGCCGCCCTCTAGCGGTAGCCTTGATGATTAACAGTCAGGGTCTAATCTGCTTGGTCAGTTTTAATTGAAAAAGAAATGTCACGGAATAATTAACTGAATATGAAAAAAGAGAGTTTTTAAAAAAAAAAGTGTACAAACCATGTTCAAACTCGCAATAATATTCAACATTAGTACCTGACCTCACTCAAATGCAATTAAGTCCTCACAGCACTGTTCAACATCAGTACCTGACCTCATCAATGCTCAGTAAATTTCCTCACAGCAGTGTTCCAACATCAGTCCTTCACCTGAAGCAAAATGGACAAGTCCATCCTCTCGATTACAGAAGAAACCTTCGCGCTCCAGAACAGCAGGTGGTGCATTGCGAAGGCGAGGAGTGAATAAGAACTCCATTACCCACAGTTCATAGCAATTTCAGTATGGCGCCGACCATAACGACCATTGCAGGAAAGCAATGATAATGTTAAAAATCTTTTCTTTTTTTAATTTAACTGAAATAAGTCCTATCCGTGTACGGAAGCATGAGGCTAGCTATCAGCGTGCTGAGACGGTTTGAGAGGAAGGCGCAGCTCGCTCCAGTGAGTTGGTCCAGACCTGTGTCGGAGAGTTCACCTAGGAGCGATAGAAGCGGTGTTACGGGGGTTAAAGGAGAGCAGAGCTGGCTGTGTGCTTCCTCACTACCTGTTTTACAGGCAGTCCGGGGACACGTTGAGGTGAGGGAAAACTTCATTACAGAGGAAGAGGAGAATGCCCTTCTTCAGGAGCTCGAGCCAGGACTGAAGAAAAAGAGATACGAGTTCGACCACTGGGATGACGTATGTACCAGCATTTACCTTACACCGCTCAGCCTTGTACCTAACCTCAGTGTCCACTTTACATTCTCAGCACTGCAGTGACACTGACGTGGTGCTGGTGTGAGTGGATCAGACCCAGCAGTGCTCCTGGAGTGTTCAAACACTGTGTCCACTCACTGTCCACTCTATTAGAGACTCCTACCTTGCTGGTCCACCATGTAGATGTACAGTCAGAGACGATAGCTCATCTACTGCTGCACAGTGCAGTGTTGGTCATCCTCTAGTCCTTCATCAGAGGCCACAGGATACTGCCCACAGGACACTGTTGGCTGGATAGTTTGGTTAGTGGATGATTCTCAGTCCAGCAGTGACACTGAGGTGTCTGATCCACTCACACCAGCACAACACACACCACCACCACCACCACAGTGTCAATGCAGTGCTGAAAATGATACACCACCACATAATACCTGCTCCGTGGTGGTCCTGTGGGGGTCCTGACCATGGAAGACAAAATAATAATTATTAAAAGTTTACATATATTTTTGAACTTTATTTTAAAGCGGTTTTACATTTAATACACCTGGTGGACAAACAGGGGGACTACAGTTTTAAATCCAACTTTTAAAGTAATAATGCCATCCAGTAATAACGTTTTGAATGGGTTAGGGTTTGGATAAAAGAGGAAGAAAGCTAAGTATTCAGAATGGATTTCAAGTGTGAATTAAAGCACCCATATACTGAAAAAGTGTGTATATTCTGCATTCGTCTTTCTAAGGCACATCACTTCCTGTTTTCTCATTAGCATAATTATAAAAAAGTTAGGAAGTTCAGTTGCTAATTATTGTTTTAACCGGTAAGCCATTGGTTATAATAGAATTGTGTAATACTGTTTCAGGCAGTTATTAATTTAAAGTGAAACTCTGGATTCTACAAACAGCCGTTGATTGTGAAGTATTGAACTTTATTAAATTAAAAGTCTAAATTGCAGTTCCAGTAGATGTTTACATCAAGTCATTTTGGAAACATTGGTCTAATAGTCCAATAATATAGTAATATATCTGTCCACTTAGGCCATTCATGGTTACAGAGAGACGGAGCGGCTGCAGTGGGGGAGCGCGTGTGCTGCGTTGTTAAGCCGTGTTAGAGCTGTTGCTTTTCCAGAAGGAAGTCCTCTGCTGGGGCCCGTGCATGTCCTGGACCTTGACAAGGCTGGCTACATCAAGCCTCATGTGGACAGTGTAAAGGTATGTCTTCCCATTGCAACTACTTTTGATGCATAAATGTGCATGCCCTAAGCAGGTCATGGTGTACACCACTAATAGGTGGTGAATACATTAAAACTGAAACCAACATGAACCAAAGGCTGTGTTCAGACTGCAAGCTAATCTGAATTGTTCCTGAAATTAGAATATACAGATTGAATCCAAACTTTGGATTGGAATGGCATTTCAAACCACCCCCAATTGAGGTTTAGATCAGATTTGTAATAAAGGTAATAATTATGGTTTTTATTATGTCCATCAAAAACAGTCTGTGTTGGACTGGCAGTCTAACCAGGCCTTATAAAATAAAGCATTGAAAGAAAAAAAAAAATGCATATTAATGACACCTGGTGGATAAAAGCATTAACAGCAGCTATATGGCTACTGTAAGGGCGGTTTTAGAATAAAAGTCCAAGTACATTTAAATGCATGTCACTCATTTTCAAATCAGTAACGGTAATTAGTAATATAGACATGACACTACAGTTTTAAGTTTTGTTACATGATACAAATGATCAACTTTGAGACAGTTGGAGTTTATAGGAACCCTCCAATTAAACTCATGCACAACTTCATTTCACATGCAGCCCTGGAAATAAATGAGACCACTCCAGTTTCTTCTTAAATCAGCATCTCCACATGTACAGCAGGTTCTTAGTGAGGAACAGAAGGTTGGGTTCTAGCTTTACTGGCAGATACAGTGACTGTCTGGTTCATAAGAACAAGGTCAAGCAGCAAACACACAGGACAACACAGCTACAGGCTGGCAGAGGGCCAAACCCACTCTCTACTGACCGTGATGAGCGCCACCTCGTTCCAATGTCCCTTAACCACTGTAAGATGACCTCGAGTGACCTACGGAGAGACTGGTGAGCGGTGGCTAGGGTGAAACGCACAGCGAGCATGGTTCTAAAAACAGGCTGGAGGTCATTAGTGATTTTCTAAATAAACAGATCTAATACACTATCTGATCTGGAGTTTGCGAGACATGTTTCCAGTAGTGTAGAGAATAAAACAGAACTGTTAATTTTGGTCAAACCCAAACCCAGAACCTGTACAGTCATTTTGAGGTGGTCTTGTACATTTTTCCAGAGCTCTATTTTCATGCTCAAGATTTGAGCTTCATATTTAAGTTTTATTTAAATTTTATTTATTTATTTAAATAACTAAGAATAAAAGTGACTCTGTGGAGTGACACTATAAAAGAGCCTGTGTCAGGAGTTCTTCATGTCATTTCTTAAAACCCCAATGTTGGAGGACCTTTTATTGAAAATTCAAGCTCATACACAGTATAAAGATTATATGCCAAAGCGTGTCATAAAATTGTACATCCAGTCCAGAAACGCTTTCAGAAACTTCCTGTGTGAGAGTGTGGTTGTGATCTATGTACTCCTGTATATGTATCTTTGCAGTTCTGTGGGAGCACCATCGCTGGGCTCAGTCTGTTATCTGACAGTGTCATGCGGTTGGTCCGAGAGGAGAACTCAGCTGACTGGGTAGACTTGCTTCTAAGTCGTCGTTCTCTCTACATCGTAAGGTAAGAAATATAACAGTGTGCCATCCTCCCTCCTTCTTTCAGTTTTTTGAAAGTGATATTTTATGATGAAACAATAAATGCTTGACAGTTTATTTTTTTTCATATGATCAGCCAAGAAGTGTCAGGTGTCTGAAGTTTGCTGCCTCTTATTTTTTACTGGAGCTTAAAAACAGCTCAAGCTTAAACTCCCAAATCCCAAAGTCCCAAATCCTATATGTATTTTGTATTTTTTCTTGTGGTCCAGTTATAAAATTCTTCTTCTTATTATTATTATAGTTACTATTATAACATTAATTCTCATCTCATTCATGATAAGGGAGTGTGTTAGTCATATTCTACATACATATTCATGCTGAAAAAATCTAATTATTTTAACGTGAAGTGATCTGACATGATAATTCAGCATTTTTTTAAACTGAAGTTTTGGTTGGAATGTTAGTTTTATAACATCACAAAAAAAAAGAAAAATACGAACAGCCTTTTAAAACGTGAAGGCCTTTTTCTTATTGAACATGGCCTGTGTACATTTATTAATGCAATTGTTAATTATTGGTGGGACATAGTTTTATCCATGGGAATTTGATTGGACCATTACTGGAAGGGGGTTGGTTATTCCTATCACAGAAACCATAGAACAGTAAGTGCTTTATATATTAATGGTTCCTGGCATACAGCCAAGTGTTCCATAGAATAAGCAATAAGAAAGCAAACTTTAGACACCAACTAATGTTTTGACTTTTCAGCTACATTCGAAGACAAAAGCTGTTAAACTGCACTTTAGATTTCAGTGTACTGGAAATGAAGTGTTCTCCTCCTCCTCTTAACTCTCACAGGGACGAGGCGCGCTTTAAATTCACACATGAGATCCTGAAGGATGAAGAGTCTTTTTTCTCAGGACAGAGGGTCCCTCGTCTTCGCCGTATCTCTGTAATATGCAGGAACCTTCCTGTATAGATATTCAGGAGGACTTTCAGCTGCAATCCCTGCCAGATGCACGGTTCCCCATGATCTCTGGCTAGTGTGTGAAAGTTTTGGCTTTACATTAGGCCACTTAAATCTGACTCTAGACTCTGGCTAGACTGTACTGTTCAATAGTGCTACATACATAACTTTTGACAAACTGGGACTAATGGCAAAGGCTTATGGATGTGATTTTTCATGAGTGGACAACGTGAGTATCCTGCATTTAAAAGTGCAAAAACGTTTCAGTAGTACAACAGAACTTTTTCCACCAGTGGGTGCTGCAGTAGCACTTGTAGCCCAGAGCAGTTGTGTAGTGTGGAGTAAAGTTTTTGAGCACTTATAAAAATATAATAAATAAAATTTAAACATGAAAGCCTTCATTAAAGGGCAAATGTTTTAGAAAATTAGCATTTCATTGTCATTTTTAAAGAGTTTACTGCTGTTTTAAAAACGTTATGAATAGGCCAGGGTGTCCGTAAATGTCTGGCCAGTTTTTCTTTAGGTATTCTAGTTTCTGCACACCATGCTGAGATCTCCAAAATAGCAACTTTCCAGGAGAGGCCAAAAACCTAATTTAACTTTAATGTAAGTCAATGGAACCAGACGTCTTCCCAAACACTTTTGGGCCTGTTTTGTTGTTCATCATGAGATTCTCACTCGGCCTAAACAGCAGCTGATGTGTTCAAATGATGCATAAAAGTAAAAATGAACATGTATGTATTTGGCTAAAAGTATGTGGACACCTCTTGTAAGTACTGAGATCAGCCACAATCGTTAACAGAGGTATATCATCAACCACACAGCTGTTGCAATGCAGGACAAATGCTGGCAGTAGAACGAGTCATACGGAGGAGCTCAGTGACTTAATGTGGCGCGGTCACTTGGGAAATGAGGCTGCCGAGTTTAGGCCCTGCAACATCATTAAACTGCACATCAAGAGGTTCATGAAATGGGTTTTCATGGGTGAGCAGCTACACACAAGATCATTCAGCTCAATGCCATGTGTTCATGGGAACAGTGGAAATGCATTCTCTGTAGGGCTGAATCACGCTTCACTATCTGGCAGTCTGATGGACAAGTCTGGGTTTGGTGGATGCCAGAACGCTACCCCTCATAGTACCAATAATAATGTGAATGTGGAGGAGGGATAAAGGGGGTGGGGAGGTTTTGGCATTTGAATTAATGTTTCTGCACGACTGTACAAAGCAAGCTCCATATAAACACGGTTTGCTGAGTGTGGAGGAACACTCAAGTGATTGCACAGAGCTCTAACCTCAACCCCACTGAAAATCCTTGGGGTGATCTGGAACACTGACTGCGACCCATCCTAGCTCACCTCACAAATGATTCTGGTTTTGACTAACAGGGCACAAATTCCTCCAGACACATTTAAATCTTGTAGAAAAGCTTCCAAGAACAACCGAGGCTTTCATAGCTGCAAAAAAGGGGGCCTAAATACCACACAAACTGGTTTTGGAATGGGATGTCCCATGATCTTGTGATGGGCAAGTGTGCACATACTTAGAGCGGCCAAACAAAACATGGTTATGGATCTCATATTTTACTTTTTTGTTACTTTGCCATCAAAGATAAGTACACAAATAATAAACACCTTTTATTACAGTTCTGTAACAGGGTATGGAAAATGCATCTGAGACATCTAACGACATGTATTTAACTAAAAGGCTGTCTTAATAAACATAAAAAATGCATCTGGTTTAATCCCATTAAAAAAACAAAAAAAACAACACTCCTACAGACCTGTCAGAACACATCACACGTTAAGGATGCAGCTAAGAAATGCATCAATATTCAGTGTAAAATGGTAATCAAAATCTAACCTTTTACTTTCTACTACACGTCCAGTCCAGCAGTCTTGTCTCATATTTGATCAAATTCTGAGTTATACACCAAGACCATACAAGCTATCAGCTAATTATCAAGCCCAAGTACGAAGGGAGCAGTGTCCATTTTATTTGGCCAGGTATCTCAGGGTTTAAAACTTACTGCTAACACTGCATCTCGATGTCTGTTGGAGAATACTGGATTGGTATGCCCTGGCCTTGATAGGGGTTGCCTGGTTTACTCTGTGAGGTAGAAATGCATCTTGTCATTGATGTTCTTTCTCTCTGGGTTAAGTTTCTTGAGGATTTGGGCGAGCACATTGACGGTCTGCTCGCTGCTCAGGCCAGTCCGCTTGGTCTGAAATTTCTTCAGCAGGTCTTTGGTGGTCATGGGTTTCCTGATCAGGTACCGGCGCACTGCATCCTCCGTCAGCTGCACATCACTGAGACAAAACAGAGAGAAAGGGAGGGTCAAATAGTGAAAGGGTTCTACTTCCATGTGCTATTGGAATAAGGAACTCCTACAAGTGAAGGATTGTGTGAATGAATGTGTTGTTGAGATCTCTAGTATTTAACCATGTATTTCTCAAAACATTCACGAATCATCTTCAATCTCTAGTCTAGTGCTTAGTTTGCGGTTGTGTGCATATATAAAAAGCTCTAAAAAGGCTTTTGCATTTAAATGAATTGTCTTTTAGAGTATAGGTGTACTACATCAAATTACTATTAATAGCAGTAACAAATCTCTCCAGGTGTTAAATTCATAATTGATCTTTATGTTTTTGTAACCAAGAACTACCTGGAGCTGGGTGTTGATTTGCCAGACGCTGGCTGAGGGGTGCTCTTTCCTGAGGGACTCTGAGAGCTGGGGTCCATCTTCAACCGTTTAGCAGCTGGAGTGTCTGAACTGGACACAGTCGCCTGCCGCTTACCTGAGGCATAACATTACCACCACAAGGAATGAGTGAACCGAGACAAATAAAAATAAATGAATAAATAAATAAATAAACTCTGAATATCATTGGATTTGTCTCTTAGCAGTCTGCCAAGCTCAGTATTAACAAAACTGCATTTTATTATTTTATTTACAGTATTTTTTTTTTATATGTATATCTTTTACATTATATACAAAACCATGTGTTTAGAGACGTCTCTAAATCTCTGGTCTCTGTATTTTATGATCCCTAATCATTGTGTGTATTTAATACACTGAATTATCTAATCCAAGTAGGGCATTCAACAATGTACCTTGTTCCAGTTTACTGGCGGCAGCACGCAGTGTGTTGGAGGTTGCAGCGTTGTCAATTGAAGGTGTTCCTGGACGGCTTCCTGTTTTGGAACTTCCAGCAGAGCCTCGGCCTCCTCGCTTAGGAGGGGTACGCTTCTTCTGCAAATGAAGAACAAACCCCACACTTTAGCCTAAATCTCTTGCTCTATGTGTTCAGTGTGATCATGTTCTTGTGTTTTTCACAATTATGTAAACTTAATGGACTAAAGTTTGGTTGCATGCACCATTTCTTGGACACTTGGTTAAGCATCCAACTGCTGCAAGAAAATGCCTGTCAAGTAAGCATTACACCAGTCTTGAGAGATGTACCTTTCTGGCCCACTCCTTTACTAACCTAGCGCTTTAAGTAGAACCCAACACTGACAATCTTACAATCCGGAATGAAACGGTAGGGTGTTGGTATGTGACTGGTTCAACAGGCATGATGGGAAAATGGGACAGTCTAACTGACAAGCAAAATTACCAAATCTCAATCACAATTTGAAACACCAAGCACCAACTTTGGTTGAAGTGTGCACCTAGCTTGTGGATGACTGGAGAAGAATGGAGGGTATAGAGACTGGTTTAATCCTTATTCGACAGAAAAGACGCAGTAAGGCAAGGAGTCGCATAACCAAGTGTAACCAGCGAGAAAGACACTGCATTACTACCATGAAAAGTGCAGAGGCTGTCTCTCCTTCGATGTCGCTGTCCTCTGAGCTCTCAGACTCGCCGCTGCTCTCTGTAACAGCAATAACTGCAGTTAAAGCCATGCATGGTCAGCTTTGCTGATTAGTAGGTCTTAGAGTCATAAGGAATCCCTTTATTCCATTTTCATTAATTTATAATTTAGCACCCACTGCTATTGACTGTGCATGAACATTATGATGACTCTAACAAGGCTCTAGAATTCTTCTTGGTTGTTTTATGGGGTGCTGCTTAAGAGACAAAGTGTGCTTACAACAGTGACATGCTCTAAAGCGCGTTCTGTACCTTTCTCTTTCTTTTTCTTTTTCTCCGTCTGAACTGGTGTCTTCTTTCCTTCATCCTCCTCCTCCTCCTCTTTGGCCTCTTCCTCATTCTTGTTCTCTTCCTCACTCTCCTCTTCGCTTTCTGATGCCTCGTCGATCCCTATACAGAAAATGGACTTCAGCAGGGGCTAATTTCGTGTACAAGCATCCGTAAGGCTTCACGGAATTTTCAACAGAGGAACACATTTTATTCACATATTTAAAAAAGACAAGGAAATTCTTTAGACTGTCTTAGACAATGGAATAACAGCAAGAGTTAATATAATTGTACACACTGCATTTTAAAGTCTTGTTAAAACATAAAATTGACAATTTACCAAAATAAAAACCCTTTTAGTATACAAATACTGGCATCTTGTATGATTAAACACATTATATACACATTATTTCAGCTCTGGTTATCCTGTAACAGGATTTTTGGAGATTGGAGTTATGGCTTAGGAGCAGCCTTTCAGATTACATTTAGGACTGGGAGGTTTCCAGGCAAAAGACAAGAGTATTAACATTTATTTTTCCCTTCTCAATTATTTTTTTTTTCTCATGCACATTTCAGTGCAAAAGCAGCAACTACAGCAAGCTGGTCCAATCTGGAGCACAGGGCTGTGACAAGATGACAGTATTATTTTTAAGCCCAATGTGATAAACAAAGTATTTCCAGCATCGGCTGTTCTCTTACCTATATGCCCAATGTGATTACTGATTATTCATATATGCCCCTGAATTCTCCACCCTGCAGAAAACATTACATAGCTCTAGTTTTGCAACAATGCGGTTATCATCGCAGCCCTACATGACATTTCTTCTGTTTACTCACAGCAGTATTTGGGGGGCTCAGTACTTTGTGTACAATGGCAGCAATTGTGCAGTGTCTACAAGGCATAACATATTTGAGTTAAGATTTTAAAGTTAGTTCACACAATAACCCCTGACCTTTAGGAACATCTTCCCCTTTATTGGGTTTCGCTTTCTCTGGCTCCTCATCTTCAGAACTACAAAAGAACAAAAACAATCAGTAGGAGTGTGAACTTTTTGTCAAAAATGACTCAAATCAAACTCTACTAAAGGAAAAGGTGTATTTTGGAAAGAGAAAAAAGACAGACAAGTATTTTGATTCATTTTGTTACCGGTCCTGTTGCCACATGTTCCTCATTACTGTTACCTGCTCTCATCTGACATGTAGTCCACTTCCAGGCCCTCAAAGTCACCATCATCACTGTCCTCTAATCCTTCTTGATCACTGCCCTTCTTCTTCTTTTTCTTTTTAGCCTTGGCTTTTGAACTTGTGTCCTTCTTGCTCTTCGACTTGCCTTCCCCGTCTGCAAACATGAAAATAAAATGGACAACATTTGCAAAAAGCCAGTTCTGGCTGCCACACACGTTGTCATCCTGACCTCAGCTACGCTCTGACACTCTGTCCAAGAATATCACAGACATTAGTAAAGACAACATTGATCGAACAAGCTTGACATGATGCTGAGTATACAGACACAACTCTCACTCAGAGACCAAATGGCCTTTATGTTAATGTTAATTTCTTTAAAATTCAAACAATAAACACACTTTATTGTAATAACTAAAATGGATTCATGTTGAGCGGTTTACTTTCAGGTAATAGAAGAATCTCACTATTTCTCATAATTTTTGATCTTGACACAGAATCGCTTCTGATGGTCTTGACTAAACACATACACACTGCAAATTTACACTGGATCTTCAACCTAAATAACTGCAAAACTAATTTAGCAAGCAACTAATTCAGACCCAACAACACTTTATTGGACCAGGAACGCCATGTCCAATAGCGCTAGCGGAGAGGCACAACTACAGCTGTACCCCCTCAATTATTTGGCTTCTCACCTTCGCCTCCACTGCTGTCGCTCTCATCGGTACTCATCTCCAAATCATCCTCCAGATCGTGGATGCGCAGGTCTCCTCCTCTGCCTCCTTTCTTTTTCTTTTTTTTGCCACCTTTCTCTCCTGCTGCCTCCTCCTCCTCTTCATGTTCCTGTTCCCTCAGACGCCGCTGAAGCATAATACTGAAGTGGTTCACCACTTTATTCCTCCTAAAGATGAGGTGGTGAGGAGTTATATTTCATACTGGGCATCAATGTTAAAATCTATGAAGTTACAAAACATCGGCATACATACAATCAAGTTATCCATTTTCCTCCCCGAATGCCTTTATATTACTGAAAATATTATTTTCAAACTTTTTTTTTTTTTTTTTTTTTTTAAATGCCTGAAAACCTCACCTGCCCCACTCCTCCTCTGCCTCTTCAGCCGTGAGGGTGCGGTGTTTAGCCTGTGGTGTGAAGTTGTACCAGCTGTGTACAGGAAAAGCCTCAAAAGCCCCATCAGCACACTGAGTGAAGATGTAGTAGGAAGCGTTCTCTGTTACGCCTCCTTTCTTCAGGCCTTTAAACCTAAATACGGTGTGACAGAATCAAGAAAGGTGAATTAATAACAAAATAACCCCATATATATATATATATATATATATATTTTTTTTTTTGTTACTGGTGGCTCATCGTTGCCTAGCACCTCAACAAATCACTTCATGTTAACTCGCTTTGTTACATGTCTGACTTCGCAAACCCATAGGAGCATTTAATAAGTACCTTCTCCCAGCCTTGCCGTTGACTTTCAGGATCCAGGGCTGGTCCTCAACTTTAAATTCCTTGGTAATTATGCCATACTTCTTCCGACGTGCCTCCTCTCTCTGTTTTTTTCCAAACTCGCTGCCAGCAGCTCCTTCAGCGGACTCCTCCTCACCATACATCCGCCGGTTACTCATGTCTCGCTCCATCCGTGCCTAATGGTGGCACAAAAGGGCTGCGTAAGTAAGATAGACACTTGAAAACCAGAATAGAAGCTGTTTGTCACAAGGACAAAAAAAAAGGCTGGATAAGGAAATACAGGCAATAAGGAGCATAGAGTAGCATTAATATCACAGAAAAACACATTACCTTCATCATTAGCATCATTGCTTATGAAATGTTATGGAATAAAAGAAGATGTTATACGGACGCTAGGTGAAAAAGCCATTACTGCAGTAGTTTATTAGGACCAAGAGACAGACCAGCTTGGGAGAGGAGACAACACCACAATGAAAATGTTCTTATAAATATAAAAGTTGTAGTAAATCTTAAAAGTACAGGCTGTGCTGTCATACTGAATCATGCTTATTATAATGGCGCATTGTTCATATTTTACAGTTAACTTCTCTCTAGCCACAATTTTTTATGGGCTAAGTGTCCAATGTGTTACATCTGTTACATCACAGTAACAAAGACTGTGAAATAAATAAATAAAGTAGAACATGAACACACAGAGGGCCCAAATCTTAAAGGGTCCAGAGGCAGAACACCTGACTCTAAAGCTATGTTCAGACTGCTGGCAAATCTGATCACCTATCTGCAGTTCTGTACTGCAGAAAAAATGTTGATGTCAGTAGCTACATAGCAGATCCCAGCACCTGTGTCGCTCCAGATCCGACACTGTTGTGATGTGGAGCAAAAGACACTTGGTAAAACCAGCTCTAAATCTGGTTTGGATTTTGTTTTTCTCTTGTCCAGACTTTCAAAATCAATTTGTGATTTCAACTGGCAGTCTGACCAAAGTCTAACATGCAGAGGCCCCTAAAGGCCTTAATCAACTGGAGCAGATGTGCTAGATGTGCTAAACTTGGCAGAGGGGCCAAACTACAGGACAGGGCACCCCTTAAATAAACCAAGCCTGCTTACCTGTGTCCATGTGGAGCAGCTGACTTTATCCCCTGCGTTGAAGGCCATGATGCTGTACCTCTTACTAGTGTTCCTGTTGGACAAAAAAGGAAGAGTCTTTGATTTCAGCTTTAAGACCTACCAGTCGACATTCAGCTTGGAGGCTGCGGCACATTACAATGGCAGGCAGACCTTATGCGTGCACTTACTTGGGAACTCTGACGATGTACTCCGTTCCAGAGGAACTGCTGTTCCCCTAAAACACAAGAATGAACATTAAGGGTGATTAAACTGAATCTAATGTGTCAGAGACTGCTGCTTATGAAGGTCCAGTGTACAAGAGAGACACTAAGATAAATTCACAGATTTATCAACACATGGTAAAGAGTAAAAGGCAAAAATACTGAGCTCTCTGCAGGCCTTTAAATAATTCTACATTACCAGTGAAGTCATAACTGTACACCTCCTGTAGTTCTTCACTCGACAGAGAGGTCAGTCTGGAATCCACAGCTATGGAAAGAGAGGAGTTGTGAGGCTGTGATGTACAAGATACAGATTCAGTCAAATTAATAAGACCTGATGAAGATACATAAGAAAGCCCGACCTAAGCATTCCCACTTTGAAGGGCCATTATGGACAAAACTAGGGCATCCTTAGTAGATGAGGCATTAACAGGTATTCGAAATGTTCCCATTCCCCCTTAAGTGGTGCAGCAGTTGCATTCTGGCACTTGAGAAAACACCATTTAAGGTGGAACGGGGAAATTCGAACAAGAAGCCAACTTCAGCCTCCCTGTATACCGTACACTTTCCACTAGTTATATAAAATAAACAGAGCTATTTAACCCCATAATTAAACAGGTATGTCGCACATCATCTTTAAAGCTCACCCGGTGTTTTTTGCCGGCAATTCGCGAAACGTTTGGCTAGCGAGTTAGCTTGACTTAGCAAACGACTAAAAACATACATTCAACGGTCCTCAAAAAATAGAAACATCACACAAAATACACTGACATTCAAGGTCAATAATATAACAATATTAAATCACAAAAGTAGCCATTAAAACCAGACTACCTACATGAACGAGAACTCTACACAACACACACCGCGTTAGCTCTCCTTCTTCGGCTGCTGCTGGGTTGAGAGTGACGCACTGCCGCCTAGTGGACTGGAGCCTTTCAACTGCGACCTCCAGCCTCCAGCATGACAAGTTTCTTCAGTCTGGCTTCTCTTCCTTTTTAGTGTAGCTCTAAAAATTAAGGTTCCATATTTTAATGTTGTACTGGTCTTTTTAAATATGTAACGTGACGTCTGTAAAGTAGCGACTGGAAAATCGAGGCATTCTGATTATTTAAACCAATTACACCAATCAATTCGAAAATGATGTTGTTTCTGAGGGTTTGAGACCCCGCACGCAGGCGCCACCTGGTGGTCAAAGTAGTGCATGTACATCCCGCCACCCGAGTTTATCACTATGTACAGTATTTTCGGCATTAATTAAATAAGGCGTGTTTACGTCTACAGTCAAAGCAATAACAGATATCTCTATGCTATTATGTTTTATTCATGCTCATGTCATATTCTCATAGCACTGGACAAGCTGGTCAGGCGAGCAGGCTCTGTTGCTGGTGTGAAGCTGGACTCTGAGGTGAAGGTGGCAGAGAGGAAGACACTGCACAACCTGCTCTCCATTATGGATGATGGTAGGCACCCACTGACAAAAGGAGCACGTTCAGAGGCAGGTTACTGTCAAAGAGCTGCTCCACACAGGAGATCCTTTGTGATCCATAGTGAACTGCTATGCATATATTCCACTGAAACTGCCCTCATTGCAGTAACTGAGAGGCTTCATGCAGCGAGATCAGCCAAACTGTCCTCAGTTCTGATTCTGCTCGACGTGTCTGCAGCCTTCGACACGGTGAACCACAAGATCCTCCTGTCAGTCCTCACTGAACTTGGAACCACTGGCACTGCATGGAAGTGGTATGAGTCCTACCTGGAGGACCGCCACTATCAGGTAACATGGAATGGGTCCACGTCTGCTCCATGTAGGCTCTCCACCGGTGTCCCTCAAGGCTCGGTGTTGGGTCCTCTTCTCTTTTCTCTTTACACTCGTTCTCTTGGCAAAGTAATCACTTCTCAAGGCTTTTCTTATCACTGCTATGCTGATTATACTCAACTCATGTTTTTTTTCCCCATCATTTGACACACAGGTATGCAACTGCATCAGCTAATGGATGACAGCTCACCACCTTAAGCTCAATCTCAGCAAGACTGAGCTGCTGTTCATCCCCAGCACTACAGGTCCTCACCATGATCTTGCCATCTCATTTGGGAACTCATTGATCTGACTGAGGATGCAAGAAGTCTTGGGGTGATTGTGGATGGCCAGTTATCGTTCTCGGCTCATATAGCGAACCTGACTCGGTCATGCAGAGTCCTCCTCTACAACATCCAGAGGATACGACCCTTCCTTTCACCCAGCTGCTTGTCCAGTCTCTGGTCATTTCAAGGCTAGAGTACTGCAACTCGCTCCTGGCTGGTCTTCCTCTATGGGCCACCAGGACCTTGCAACTGCTCCAGAACGCTGCAGCCCGTCTCATCTTCAATCTTCCTAAGTTTACCCACGTCACTCCACTGCTGCGCTCCCTTCACTGGCTTCCTGTCGTTGCCCGCATCAGATTTAAAACTCTGATGCTCGCCTACAAAGCCAAGAATGGACCAGCCCCTCCCTACCTTATGGCAATGGTGAAGAGTCGAGCTGTACCTCGAGCCCTTCGAGCTTCAAGTACAGCTCGACTCGAACCACCATCCCTGAGGACACATGGAAGACAAGTGTCCAGACTCTTCTTTGTCCTGGCTCCCAGATGGTGGAATGAACTCCCACTGGGCGTCCAAACAGCCAGTCTCTCGCGGTCTTCAAACGCAGACTGAAGACACATCTCTTCATAATGCACTGAAGTGAGTGAGCTCTAGTAGAGGTGTAAGTTATATGTGTATGTACTTGTGTTGCACTAATGACCTTTTCTTTTCTATAGGTATGAGCGCTGGGCTGGGGTTGCCAGGTAGTGCACTTCTGCTTTATATATGTCTGTGTATTGATCTCTCTAGGTACCAGTGCTGGCCCTTGTTCAGGTAGTGTCTGAGCTCATGGTGAGTTTTAGATTCTAACCTTCCTACTAGCTGGAATATTTTCTAATGGAACACTAAGCATGGTAGTAATTTGCTCTGGATAAGAGTGTCTGCTAAATGTATATACACTGCTCAAAAAAATAAAGGGAACACTTTTTAATCAGAGTATAGCATCAACTCAGTTCAACTTAAGGGATATTGATCTGGTCAGTGAAGTAGTAAGGAGGGCTGTTAATCAGTTTCAGCTGCTTTGGTGTTAATGAAATTAACAACAGGTGCAGTAGAGGAGCAACAACAAGACACCCCCCAAAACAGGAATGGTTTAAAAGGACGAGGTCATTGACATTTTGTCCCCCCTCATCTTTTCCCACTGATTTTTCACTAGTTTTGCAGTTGACTTGGGTCAGCGTCACTACTAGTACCATGGTGCAATACCTGGACCCTACAGAGGTTGCACAGGTAGTCCAACTACTGAAAACTCAACTGAACTGGCAAAGAATGGCACACATCAATATGTGCCATTGCCACAAGGTTTCCTGTGTCTCCCAGCACAGTCTTAAGAATACGGTGGAGACAAGAGACAGACAGTTACTCTAGGAGAGCTGAACAAGGCTGTAGAAGGTCCTTAACCCCTCAGCAGGACCGGTATCTGCTCCTTTGTGGAAGGAGGAACAAGATAAGCACTGCCAAAGCCCTACTGCTGTGAATGTGTCTGACCAAACAATCAGAAACAGGCCTCATGAGGGCGACCTGAGGGCCCGGCGACTTGTAGTGGGCCCTGTGCTCACTGGCCAGCACCGTAGAGCTCGATTGGCATTTGCCACAGAACACCAGAATTGGCAAATCCGCCACAGGCGCCTTGTGCTTTTCACAGATGAGAGCAGGTTTTACCTGAGCACATGTGACAGACGTGACAGGCTGTGGAGATGCCGTGGAGAATGTTATGCCGCCTGCAACATCTTTCAGCATGACTGGTTTGGTGGTGGGTCAGTGATGGTCTGGGGAGGCATATTCCTGGAAGGACGCACAGACCCCTACCGGCTGGACAACGGCACCCTGACTGCTATTAGGTATCAGGATGAAATCCTTGGACCCGTTGTCAGACCCTACGCTGGTGCAATTGGTCCTGGGTTCCTCTTGGTGCACAACAATACCCGGCCTCATGTGGCGAGAGTATGCAGGCAGTTCTTGGAGAATGATACCACTGAGTGGCCCACTGGCTCGCTTGACCTAAATCCAATAGAACACCTCTGGGATTAATTAGCTGGATTTCTGGATTTCTCCTTACTGAAGAATATAGCTTAGACCAGGATGGAACGAAAGTTGGAAAGAAGTTGGAAAGAAAGTTTTAGCTGGAAAATGTGGCTGCCAACTAGTAGTTGGGGTTAAAACGCAACACTAAATTAATTACTGCCTGCCACAGATCTTTATATCAAACTGTAAATTAATAATCAATACTGTGTCTTTAAGAATTAATATCCATCAGTAAATCCATCGCTATGTCTGAAATGGTCTACTGCTTCAGTCTTTCACTGATCACTACATGGACTGTTCCACATAGAACACAGTGGACGACTCTTACCTACCCGCAAAACAAACCATCACGACCTTTTATCAAGACCCGGAAGAACAACAATGAAGGCTACTGGTATCACCAAAATACATTTCTGCAATGCCATTTTGTCACAATTATAAATTTGCCGAATTCCCCCCTTTATAGTTACATAGGTTTCCGTTTTTATCAATAAAACCACTGAGTGAAATACCGTTATGCATTGCCTTATTTCTTAAGCACTTCTTAAGTTACTCTAGCTTGTCTCATGTTGATATTCTATGACCGTTTTTCCAATACTTATTTCAGTTAGTCAAGATGTGAGATAGACAGGCCATCCTGTTGGTGTTGGAGCTTTCAGCCCTTAGACCGAGACATACTGTAATTGCTGATATAAACATTTCTAAAATCTTTGTTCTGTGACGGAAGCATTTGCTATGTGCGCCTCAGCCACCAGAGGGCGCAGTAAGAACGTTTTTATGAAATGTTCCAAATCTGTTGGCTTCATTATTCAGGCAGTCGCATGGCGCACCCTTGTGGTCTATTTTTAATATAGATATTAAACGAAGGTATTTAAAGAAATTGTTTCTTCTGTGTAAAGATAGTTATCCTGTGCTATTTCTGGCCGAAATGGCGAAGGTAAATGGTATACTGCAACTTCAAAGGGGGACTTGTCTTATCTGTAATAATACACTATAAGATATTCTGTTAATATCAAACAGCTGTGTATACTGACATTTACACATTTGATTGTACATATAGTACACTTACAATACACTTATATAATCAATACACTTATCATCAAAAAACAGCGACACCCAGAAAAAAGCAAGCGACATCATAGGATGAGAGTGGGCCTTATCGCTGTACCGGACTCGCTATATAAGGTCTTCACATGCTTTCCTTTATTACTGTTGTGTTAAGTGTGCCTCAGAAAAGAGTCCTAAAGTAATTTTGACCATTTGGTAGAGTTGCAGGAGGGTTGCATCTTAGGGCTTCAGGAAGTGGAATGGCTTTATCAATATATTGCTCACCATACCGGTCATGCGGATGCTACCATAGCACACTGTTGGCAGCAGTGGATAGAAGAAGGCATGCACTAAGGTAGGGGCAATGGTTGCAGGGCCTTGTTAACGCAAAGTTGGGCTGTCAAAGTGCCTGCAATGAAGGTCAGGATCTCGTATCATACGAAATTGCATCCCACAGCATGACACCAGGCAACTGTTAGTACCAGCACCGATGGCAGACGACTACATGGCGCAGAACTACATATAGGCAGACCGCTACGATGACTGGCTTTAACTCCACCTCACACCACATCAGTTCACAAAGACTGCAATAGTGTCATGCCAGGATGGATTATCACAGGACACCATTAGGAACCTCTACAACTCCATGCTGAAACGTCTGGCATGTCACCTTGCCCACATCAGTCTAAATTTATCCTCATCTATTGTTCCTAGTAACCTTTATCTCCCCTCCCAATAGCACTGCAATTGGTTTTGTATATATATATATATATATATATATATATATATATATATATATATATATATATATATATATATATATATATATATATATATATATATATACACAAAACCAAATTAGTTATTTACTTGTTTACCTGTGGAAAGATCCATCACAGGTGTCCTTAATCTTTCCCAGTCTAACATTGCTCTTGTTTAACCTCTAAAATCTATTGTAAGTATAATATTTGGAATTAGCATAAAATTAATAATTATTTGAGCTGCTTTTTAAAGATAAAAGATTGCTTATCAAATATTGCTCTCATTTTTTATTTGCATGTTCTCTGCTGTCCTAACTTTTTTTTTTCAAATTGCAAAAAATGCAAAGCTACATTTGTTTTAGAATTTAACAAGGTCAGTTTAATTCTTGTGCACCATCTTTAGAAGAGGCTTCCTTTTGGGACGGCAGCCATGTAGACCAATTTGAAACAATGTGCGGTGTGAGCACTGACAGGCTGAGTCCCCACCCATTTAACTTCTGCAGCAATGCTGGCAGCACTCCTACGTCTAGTTTTAAAAGACGGCCTCTGGATATGACGCTGACATGTGCACTCAACTTCTTTGGTGGACAATGGCGAGGCCTGTTCTGAATGAACCTGTCCTGTTACACTGCTGTATGGTTTTGGCCACCATGCTGCAACTCAGTATCAGGGTGTTGGTTCTTCTTATAGCCTAGGCCATCTTTATGTAGAGTAACACTAATTTTTTTCAGATCCTCAGAGAGTTCTTTGCCATGAGGTGCCATGTTGGTCACTTCCAGTGACCAGTATGAGAGAGTGTGAGAGTGATAACCCCAACTTTACAGTATTATACAAGCGGTATACTGATTTCTTTACTAATAAATAAAATATTTACTAAAATGTGAGGGCTGTACTTTGTAAGATACTGTATATAAAACAAAACAAAAGAGCAAATAAATCTTAATTATTTCACAGGTTGATTTTTGTTGTCTGATCTCTTTGTGTTGGGCCTGACAAGGTACTCCTGTTGTATGAACACTAGTGTTGGTATATCTGAGATGTTTCTGTAGTGTTTTTGTAACTGTACAGCATCAATGTGAACTTTTTAGCAAATTACAGATACGGTAAATACACGCAGGAGACTGTACAGCAAATGACCAAACACACACAATGTTTTTTCAGATTCACTATGGTCAAAAACTCAAAACTCATGTAGGTTCACTGGTGGGTGTGGATAGTAAATAAAACAGCTATGTTTTTGCTGTAGACATGGAGATCCCTGGATCAATTCACCACCACTCTATAAAGGTATCTGAGTTTCTCTAAAATGAACCAGTTCACTTCAAACCACACTGACTGCAGTTGTGACACTTCAAAGATTATGCAAATAAAGACAAATCCAGAAAAAGAGTCATGTTTTTTATTCATTCAGACTAAAAAAAGGGTAAACAAATAATACACCAAAATAAAAAAATTAAATACATCACTGGAGGCCACTTTGCATTTTAAACCTGATAGTGAAACAGAGGTTGGTGCTCGATATAACTGAATACACCTACAACATTTCATATCAATGGCACAAAAATGCAAATGACTTATGTTTTTATCTTATGTTAGTGGTTTGGGGCATCCGTTATTTTTAGGATGCATGCTGTTTTTCAGGTTTCGGGTTATGGTGGAGAGAGGAAGGACTGCAGGGCAGGCCCCAAGACACACCTGCACAGGAAAGAAGCGCTGTATTTGCATGCATGTAAGGAATTAGTTATGCAACAAATGTTTTTCTGTGTCCTGCTTTGGTTCAGTGACCTGAGTCTTACATGGGTGGATGCCTTTAATACACTTTACTAATAAAACAAGACATTTGACCAGACTTTGTTCTAACTGAAGATCATTTATTCAGTTTTGAGATACAGAATACAGCCCAAAAAAACGGAACATTTCTGTGTGTTATTGTGATTTATTACAGTAAAGCAGGATTTAAGTGTATTTACAGATATATAAAAGTGTGATGAGGGAGATGTTTCGAGTATTGAACCCGATACTTATTTCACCTGGAATCACAATTTTACACCAGTTAGATCATAAAACATGCAGACTGTTTATAGCACAAAGCTTAATGTAATAAGTCAAATAATGACAGAAGCTCCCGGCTCCTTCACATTCTGTATGTTTTACATGGAAATGTGGCCAGTGCACATCGTCACATTACATTCCCCTTAAAATATGTTAGATGCTGCTAAGTGACATTGACATAGTCCATGCTACAGACATATTATAGCAGATAGCATATGCTGCTATATGTCGCATATACACACATATAAATGAGCCATATATTTATTATATATTATAAGTATATATATATTATATATATATATATATATATATAATTGTATTTTTTTTTAAAGTAAAAACTGCTGTTATATTTACAGGAATAGTCGGTATTTTCACAAAGACAAATATTTCTCATATTTACAGAGATTTATAGTAAATGTTATCACTGTAATGTTATATATATATATATATATATATGTATACAAAACAAATATATAAAATATATATATATATATTTTATTATATATATATTTGTTTTGTATACATCTATAAATATATATAACATATACAGTTGATAACATTTACTATAAATCTCTCTAAATGTGAGAAATATTTGCCTTTGTAAAAAAATACAGTCTATTCCTGTAAATATAACAGCAGTGTTACTTTTTAAAAAAAACTTTACTAAAAAAAAATACAATTATATATATATATATATAATATATAGTATCTACTATATAGTATAATATATACTATATATATAATTACTTATACTATATACATAAATATATGGCTCATTTATATGTAGGTATGATTCGACATATAGCAGCATATGCTATCTGCTATAATATGTTCTGTAGCATGGACGATGGTCAATGTGCACTTAGGCCGCATTCCTAACATATTTTCTAAGGGTGTAATGTATGTGACGATGTGCACTGGCCACCTTTCCATGTAAAACATATAGGAATGTTAGAGCAGCCGGGAGCTTCTTGTTCTTTATTTGACTTACTTTACATTAAGCTTTGTGCTACTATCAGTCTGCATGTTTTATGATCTAACTGGTTGTAACAATTGTGATTCCAGGTGAATAAGTATCGGGATTCATAATACTCGAAACATCTCCCTCATCAACACTTTTATATATCTGTAAAATACACACCTTAATCCTGCTTTACGGTAATAAAATCACAATAACACACAGAAATGTTCAGTTTTTTTTGGAGCTGTATTCTGATCATCTCCAAACTGAATACATGATCTTCAGTTTAGAACAAAGTCTGGTCAAATGTCTTGGTTTTTTATTAGTAAACGTGGTATTAAAGGCAGTCACACCCAGGCAAGCACTACTCAGGTCACTGAACCACAGCAGGACACAGAAAAAACATTGTTGCATAACTAATTGACCTTACATGCATGCAAATACAGCGCTTCTTGTCGGTGGCAGGTGTTGTCTTGGGGTCCTGCCCTGGCAGTCCTTCCTCTCTCCACCATAACCCGGAACCTGAAAAAACAGCATGACATCCTAAATAATAACGGATGCCCCAAACCACAACATAAGATATAAAAACAAAGTCATTTGCATTTTTTGTGCAGACATTGATATGAAATGTCTGTAGGTGTATTCAGTTACATTATCGAGCACCAAACCTCGTTTCACTATCAGGTTTAAAAGGCCAAGTGGCCTCCAGTGTGTATTTAATTTTGTTATTTGGTGGATTATTTGTTTACCTTTTTTTTAGTCCTGAATGCAATAAAAAAACATGACTCTTTTTCTCGGATTTGTCCCAATGATTACTTGGCGCATAATCTTTATAGTGTCACAACTGCAGTCAGTGTGGTTTGAAAGTGAACTGGTTTCATTTTCGAGCAACTCAGATACCTTTATAGCGTGGTGGTGCATTGATCCAGGGTATCCCATGTCTAC
>JAMWET010006521.1:0-16870 GCA_024036415.1 Prochilodus magdalenae
ACTTGAGACTTGCTTGATCTGAACTTTTCTTGAAAGTTTATCTTCCCATTCTTTAGAGATGTCAGATTCATTATCTGACTCTACATCTGTCCACAGCTCCTCATGACAAAATAAGTCAATTTTCTCATTTACAAAATCTCTTTCTTTGGCCTTCAGATGCTGTTTACTATGTCCTTTGCTTGCATATTTTAGAGCCATCTTTGAGCTGCAAGATTTGGAGTGGACAGCTTTCACTTTCTGCTCACTGACTTGGGCCTTGGTTTCACATCCAATTGCAAACTCCACTGAACTGTCTGATTCTGACTCTGTCTCTGGCACATATTCCTCATCTGATAGTGACATATCCTTATCAGAACTTGAATCCCTTTCCTCCTAGTATCAGAAAATAGAAGATCACTACACAACGCCTGCTATCAAATGGCAACAACAATTCATAAAACAAACGATGAGTTACTTACCCATGATACCGGATCTCTGTTGTTCTTTTTAAGCTTTTCAAAGCAGGACTTGTGCCAAAAACAAGAGCAGACTACAACAGAAGAAAAAAAACTTTGTTGCATATGAAATGCATATTTAGAAACAAACAACACCCACAGTTTAGTGTTTACTGAAAACTGTTAAAGATTTGAGATTTTAAAATTGTCAGAACCAAAAGACCTTACTCCTAAGACAAATTAATGAATAAATACTCTATATCTGACTGTGGTGACTGTTACTGACCTGTACATTTCAGACCAATCCATTTGAGTGATGCGACAGGTCCAACACATGCAACATATTTGTTCATGCTGGAAACAGTTGCAAGTTGTATCTTGTGTTTACAGTTCTGTTGGCAAATAAATTCATGCTCTAATTAGAAATATGTTCACATATAGACAATCATGGTTTAAAAGGATGAAAAGAAATTTGATTGGCATGACAAATTTGGAAACAGAACCTGACTACAGTCTTTTTTTGATAAAGCAGACACGGAGCACTGGCAGAGTGCTTCTGCAGACACAGCCTAACAGGGTATTAGAGATGGTTTCAGAAACCATGTAAAGATACCACACATCACTGCATGGTGTTAATAGTTTAATGTTCCTGTGTTGTCCCTGTTACTGAAATGGTGGGACTTCACATTACTCTGATACAATAGAGATAGATAGATCTCTTAGATAGTCACCAACAATATCCACTAGAAGATACATATTGATCCCGAAGGTTCAATATTTAGCTGCCAGTAGGGGCGGTTTCCAAAAAAGGAACAGCACAGATACACATAACTATACAAAAATATAAAAATAAAACAGTGGTTGTGCAGTATGAGAAACCTAAAAGGGATGTTCAGTAACAGGCAGCAGTATTACTAACTATTAAGGTATAGGCTATAGAAAACTATCTTACAGGTCGGTCACTATCTATGGACATATGTTACATATAAATATATAAAATATATCTCACTTGGTAAGGAGGCAAGAAATATATACACAGATCAGTACAAAACAGGCTGTAAGGTGCAAAATTAATCATAATAAAATGAGCTAAGGACAGCAGTTATCAGCAGATAACTGAACACAGAATGAATTAACATCATAGACATGATATTTAAGTGTAGTTGTGAGTGTCCAGGAGTGCAGATGTACAGTATATGTAACAGTATATACAGTAAGTGTCAGAGTGTCCAGGAGGTAAAGGATGTTCAGTATATAGAACAGTAAAGGGAATAGTGCATAAATAAGTTTCTGATTTAAACAAGAGAGTTTGAGTCCTCATCACAGTCCTAAATATCCCCTCGGTCCCTCTTCCGGTAATGGGAGGAGTTGAATGAGCCTGATGCTCTCAGGACAAAGGATCTCCTGATAACTGTCCCGTGGAGCAGCTCTGTACAGCAACCTGCCACTGAACTTGCTCCTTCTGTCCATGATATTGGGTGTGCAGTGGGTGCCCATCATAAACCATAAGTCCTGTAAACCACACAGTTTGTGGCCTGTCCTCCCTCCACAACCTGGCACGATCGAGCCCTAGCTCCAAACCAACAACTGACCGTGGAGCTCGCCTGACCAGCTTGTCCCAGCCGCATCTCGTCTCTCTTCTTGATGCTTCCTCCCCAGCACAGGCCTGCACCCTACAAGAGACACCTGGCCACGCACAGCCCTGATAGAAACTTTGCAGGGCTTCCTACAGACGTTAAAGCACCCCAGCCAACTCAGCAAAGTCCCACAGAAACACGGCCTGCCCTTCCTGTACAGGATATCCTGGCAGCTTCCAGTCGAGCCTCTCGTCCAGGTGCGTCCGAGATACCTGTAGGTCCTAACCATCTCTACTTCCACCCCTGTTTAAAGACCGGCTGTGTGAGTGGTTCTCGCCCTGCGAAAGTCCACCACCATCTCTGTAGTCTTTTGGAAAAGTGTTCAGTAAGCACAGGTTGTTCCTATGGCACCATGCCACAAAGTTCTCCACCAGGTTTCTGTAAGACCGCCATCCTGGTTAACTCCCCTTCACACAGGCCACTGTAGCAGTACGTCCGAGAACTTCTGCATGTGCACGTCTGAGACTGTACCTGAAGGCTGAGCTGTCCTAGTTGTGAAGAGGAAAGGGAGAGTACAGGTCCCCTGTGGTGCATCCTGTGTGCTGACCACAGTCTCTGCGTACAGTCCTTCAGCCTGACATAACATGAGGTCCCCTGAGGTAGTCAGTAATAGTGAGACCAGGTGGAATCATGTGGGGCTGAATGGTGTTTAATGCACTGGAGAAATAGCAATGACAGTTAACATGACTCTCACAAGCATGCTGCTCCCTCTATGTTCCAGACGAGAGTGGTGTAACCCGATGGTAGAAAGGTACTGCATGGCATCCTCTGCCTCCCACTTTCTCCCATGGAGGCCGAACTGCAGGGGGTCCTTGCGTGTTGTGACCTGCGGATGTGTTGCTCTTCAGATTGTACCTGGTCGTTCTCGGTCAGCAGAGGCTTAACTGTGACCAGCACATTTGTCTCAGCTATGTTCTGGATAAAGATATAAAATGAGAAGTACAGTTCACCACTTGACCTTACAGAAATGCAAAACCTCCTCAAAGGTCTTACTTTGTATATTCAAACCAGTAAATCATACATAAATGGGACATTAAACCACTTTTGACAAAAACAAATTTGCATCACCAAAAATCCAGAAGAGCAGTATGTTAATGGAAATTACCTGAGGTATCTCTTTGACAGGTGGCAGGGCAGCCATTGTAGCTCTGGTAAGGAGTTCTTCATCAGAAACGGCCTAAAATGGTTTGAGAGACAGGATTCAATATGCATCACTGCTGGGTATTAGATGTTTATGTTCCTGTATTGTCAGTTTATCAAAATGATGAGGAAAAAAAAGTCTAAGATAAACTATGACATTAATTATAACTTAATAAACAGAGGCCCCTCGAGACCACAATTACATGATACACTACACACAGGCTACCATTAACATACACTGATAAACTTCTATAGGGTCCCTGTAAACCACAAAGTCCTCACAAAACAGGCCTGCACCCTACACAACCTGGCAGCTCCAGCCCTAGTAAACTTTGCCGTTGGGAGATATAGGGTCCCTGTAAACCACAAAGTCCTCACCACACAGGCCTGCACCCTACACAACCTGGCAGCGCGAGCCCTAGTAAACTTTGTGGTTTACAGGGACCCTATACCTCCCAACAGCAAAGTCCTCACAAAACAGGCCTGCACCCTACACAACCTGGCAGCTCGAGCCCCAGTAAACTTTGCTGTTGGGCGGTTCTCTCACTGTCCTCATTAACCACAGTGTTCTTATAAAACAGGACAAGGCCTACTAAAACCTTAAACACACATTATGGTTAAATGCTTCACATATATACTGTATGACACTGCAGGAACTTCCTTGCACTGAACTCAAAGAAGGGCTGCTAGTAAAAGCTGGAGAGCATAGTCTTATGTCATGGTTACAGTGCTCCCTTCTCAGTAACCCCCTACAGAATACATGGAATCATGTGGTG
Source organism: Prochilodus magdalenae (assembly GCA_024036415.1). Lineage (NCBI taxonomy): Eukaryota > Metazoa > Chordata > Actinopteri > Characiformes > Prochilodontidae > Prochilodus > Prochilodus magdalenae. Next base: position 3,988 of record JAMWET010006521.1, read on the forward strand.
AATGTTACCAACTCTCACTAAATGACATTAACATTTCTCTGAGCACAGTTTCTTAAACGTACCTCCTGTATGCCTTCTCCTGGAGCCTGTGGATTCTGCTCAGATAGCATCCGGTCCTTCTCGATTAGCAGAGGGTTAACTGTGACCAGCGCATCGGTCTCAGCTATGTTCTAGAAACAGAAATACAAATCAGAAATGTACTAACTAACAATCTCAGAAGCAAAGTAAAATCTTTATCTTTCAAAAGTATTGACAACCAAATCATTTAATCATTTAAATACCTGTGCTAAAGTAAATGACATTCATCTACATCTGCTGTAGACAGACATTAATATCAGCAAGTTCTTAAGCACCGATTTGTAATATCAAAAAGTCCAGTTAAAGCAAATTACATATGCCTTATCAATGACAGGTGGCAAGGCAGACACGGCGCACTGGCAGAGTGAATCTATCTCATTTGCTGCATAAGACTGCTGTTCTTGAGGTTGTGGTTGCTCTTTCTCATTTGCTATCTGTAAATATAAGTTATATATAAGTAAATATAATGAAAATAACTGCATGCAATTATTTGTTTAATATATTATATTTAACCTTGCTTTCATTCACAATAAATGTTCCTCTTGGAATACCTTGCATCTCCAGGGCCATTCAGAGTCACCATAGTTGTATGTGATCTCTTCTCCAGGACTAATGCTCCTTGTTGCAAATAAACACAGATGGGGTTTTCCAGCTACAGTGATGGTCTTCATTTTACTGTTTGGGCTAACATGGTCATCATTCACAAGTCTCCCAAGAGAGTTGTCTTCCACTGCAGCATCGACGCTAACACATATGAATAAAGCAAAAAGATAAATGTCAGTTTTAAAACTTGTACTTTTTTTTTTTAATGAATTTCCTTGTCGTTCATCAGCTTGTCCCTACATAGTACACCACTTTGCCACTTCATTTATTAATTAACACTGTTAATTTTCTCCGCTCCATTTAGAGGTAAACTTTGTTGTTCTACAGTTGCATCTGTACATTGATTATAAATGACAATAACATTCTGTTACATCTGTTTCTCTGCATATTTCATTAGCCCATTTTACCCTAATCTTCAATGATCAGGACCCCCACAGGACCACCACAGAGCAGGTACTATGTGGGTGGTGGATCCTTCTCAGCACTGCAGTGACACTGATGTGGTGGTATGTTAGTGTGTGTTGTGCTGGTGTAAGTGGACCCGACACAACACTTTTTGGACACCTCAGTGTCACTGCTGGACTGAGAATCGTCCACCAACCAACACTATGCACCCAGGCAGCCTCTTGTGACCACTAATCACAAACTGGAGGATGACCAACACAAATCGTGCAGAGTCTGGAACTGTAGAACCACAGATTGCTCCAATATGGTTAGTGGAGCTGATAATAATGGACATTGAGAGTAGATACACAGAGGTAATAAGTGGCTGGTCAGTGTATAGCTAAAGAAGAGTGTAATGTCATACATACCAAAAACGCTTTCCATTGTACCGAAATTCAAACATGAACACTTTCAGAGCATCATGATAAACTTTCTGTCTTCTTTCACATTCTTGTTTGCTTATTAGGTCACCTCTGTATTCCAAAAGAAAATCTCCCTTATCAAAATGGATACAGCTGAATACTCCACGGCCTATATGAGAAAACCGAGAGTACGTTAAATTTGTATTTTCTAGTCTTGCTTGTTGCCAATGAAAAACACCATATCAAACAACATTATCTAAAACAAACAAACAAACAAACAAATAAATAAATACAGACATCTAAACATGCATATTAAATTACCTTTATCAGGATTGATATAGTTTACATCAAACCCATGTTTGTCTTTACAAGCAGATGTGTAATATGCAGCCTCCTCTTTTGGATTAAGTTTTTTCTTTCTCAGCTCCATGGCAGCCATCTTCCATATCTTCTGATTCTTCCAGGCTTGTGTTCTTTATAGCAAAAAAGATCCTTGTTAAGTTTCATATCACTGAATATTATATCCTGTTATTTAATGAACCATGCTGCTAATAAGAATTTAGGACAATCTTAGTTGTAAACTTATGTCTCAGTTGACCGTGACAATGAGTAAGCTTTGACTTTTTTATATGTCTAGAGTTTGTCTGAAGAGTGAATTAACTTAATGTAAAATGTTATAGAGTTTGCAAAAAAACAGAAACTCATGATGACCACAATGGAAAGTCATTTAATAACCAGTACAGAATTACCTTCTAAACAACTGACACAACAAACCCCAAAAACACTAGATATTGACCAGACCACCACAAATTCAAACACAATAAACCCCAGAAACAACACAAAATGACCAAACCAGCTCTTACTCGAGCACAATAAACCCCAGAAACAACAGCAAATGACCAAACTACCAAATGTTTAGGCATGAGAAAGCCTTTAAAGAATGAATAATGACTAACCTAGCACCTATTCAGACACAATAAACATCTTAAACAACAAACAAGACTGAACTAGTACATATTCAGGTACAGTAAACCCTCTAAACAACAGATAATCAGCAAACCAGCCCATACTGAGGCACCATAAACCTCCAAAGCGACACATAATAAGTTAACTGCAGCTCACCTATAAACATTACTGAGCAGCCAGCTGACAGGCTAGCAGGCCATCCTCTAACAGTATTCAGAGCAGGGCTTTAAGGTGAAACATTTAATAAATTATTTACTCAGAGGAATCATTAGTTATCAGAAAAATATGATATGCTATGTGTCATACAAGCCTTTAATTACTGTGTTCCGGCTACAGTTAGTCATTATATGTTGTTAAAACCACTTTGGGAAATGATTATATACCACAGTTAGCTTGATGCTAACTTTATATTAAAATCCCATAGCCATGCTAGCGGTAATTAGCATTTTATCGCGATGCAAAATGTCTTCCTAAGACCTCACAGAAAACGAATTTCTCACCTCTCTGATGCATGAGTAAATGTTTGTAATTCAAAAATCCAGTCCTAAAGGGTCTTTAAAGGCGATTGCCTTACCTGATTTTCCTCTCTGCTTTGCTCTGGGTATCCTGGGGTCTTCAGCGTGCTGCGGCCTCGGTGTGGCGAAACTCCGCCCACTATTGCGATTACGCGCCTGATTGACATATCTTCTAGCCAATCACAGCTCGAGTAGCGAATCCAGAGCCCAGCCAATCACAAGTCGCAAATCTTAACACTGAAGACACACTGGAGCTGTTCCGACACCGGCCTACAGGGGCGCGTCACTGAATTCTGCGTTAACACTGTGTTAAGCGACTTTTGGGTTTTTCTGGTGTGTAAGGACATGGCGCCAAAATTTGAGCGGGAGTATCTTTAACTTAGATAAGTGCAGCCACGGTGCCGGAATTATGAGGACACCGGCCCTGTCCTCATAAACCCAAATGTCCTCATAGTGTCGGTACGTAGTCAGGTGAAAAGTCTTCGTAAACCACAAAAACCAACGCACACACACACACACACACACACACACACACACACACATATTATCATAGGGTAGTAAGAATGAATTATATTATGGCCAATTAATATTAATCACACATTATATATGTGTTTACATACTGAACAATATGTAGTTTGGTGTTTGCATGGTGTGTGGTACCCTCACTTACTCCTACTGTTTTTTCTGGGTTCTGATTTCATATAGAAAAGACCACCACCCTCTTTAGCTATTTTGGCGGAGGGAGAGGGACAAAACAGTGTGGACACTGGATATGACTTCTTCCAGGTATGTTTATTTATTTATTACATACATAAAAGGATTTAGAGTGCTTACATGGAAGCTAAAGATTAGAGATTTATTTGAAAGGAAATCAAAATAAAACTGAAACATGTTGTAGTACTCCATCTGCATTATAAAGGCAGTTATATCAAAATTGCTTTGCATGGTTACCAAACAGCCAAACTCACTGCACGATTTGCAGCCCATAATTCAGCCACCAAAGGCCGAACTGTTTATCTAACAGTGATCAGTACTGAAAGCACAACATGCATTAGTAAATTAGGATTAGTGTTAGCTAGCACTATTTGTAGTTTCACCTTCCTCAGCAGTGGTGATATCCAACTCTTAGAGTGTGTCCCGGCCATCCTCCTCCTCAAATGCATTTTCAATCTTGGACAGAAGTGCACAACATCTGCCTTTAATGTCCTTACCCAGGAACGCATAAAGAAACGGGTTCACACAGCTGTTGGCACTGGCAAAGCTAACAGCTAATACCTGTCCGATAGGGAGAACACTCTCATATTTGTGGTGGTTCAGTTCCATCAGAGCAACAATGTGAAACGGTAGCCAGCAGATGAGGAAAGTAAAAATCAGCGCTGTCATGATCTTGAAGGGCTTTTTAGAGCTTGCTGACTGATTGATCCTCAGCTTTTGTATAATGACCATATAACAGACGACAATGATCAGAAACGGTATCAAGAACCCAGAAACTAATCGGTATGATGCCATGGCAGGAGCGTCCATTCCAGACGTGTAATTGTTAAAACAGATGTATTTCTCTTCATAGTGTTTATACTCAACATCTCTGAAAATAAATGATGGTGTGCTAAACACTGCTGAGACGATCCAAGCTAGAACCACTATCACAGAGGCCTTTGTTATGGTGCGCTGGTTCTGAGCCCACACAGGAAACATGACACCCACACAGCGGTCCACACTGATGATGACGAAGAGGAAGATGCTGCTGAACATGTTGAGGAACAAGATAAAGGAGATGAACATGCACATAAAGAGTCCAAAGATCCAATCCTGTTTGACCGTATAAACAACAGTAAAGGGCAGAGAGGCACAGAATATGAAGTCGGACACGGCCAGGCTCAGGTACCAGGTGGTGTTGACAGACTTCTTCATCTTACACCCAGCAATCCAGATCACCAGACCGTTTCCAGCAATGCCCAGAATAAAGATGATCACATTAATTACTGCAAGGAATATACACATCGCATCCCTGCAAGCTGCTGGTCTCACAATCGGGGCTGAGGTTTGGTTGTCAGGATAATACTCAGGATAGTCAGGATAGTCTGGATAGTCTATTCCTGTCTCTGGAGTGTAAGTCATGATGGTTCTTGATTCTGTAAAGTAAACACGAACCAGACACTTTATCAGAAGAACTTTAAGGTCAATAAAATGTCCCGACACACATTTAGTTTAAGACATACAGGCTTCTGGGCACACAAGCTTTCTTGGTAGTACAGGAAAATCTACTCCAGGTCCAGAACAGAGCAAAATGGTGGATACTAGACCAGTAATCTATTTATACACTGGACTGTGACATTAAAAAATAACAAAATGACTGGAAAGTAATTTCTCTATAAATGCAGCAAGAAGGCACAAAGACATTCTTACCTTCAGTATCAGAAGTGACTGAACCAGTGACTGAACTACACGATTCGTGTATCCCTTCAAAAACTGAACTGAAAAGAACAGAAAAGAAGAGTCCACCCCATTTACTCAACCACAAACTATGTGGCAAGCAGCCAAGAGTCTTATCAGTCTTCCATGTAGGTTTCTATTCCAGTAAACAACATTGTCCTCAAATGTAACTTTTAGAAGAATCTGTTGTTTTGAGAACCCTATGCCCATGCTTTAACGTCTGTTAAGAAAAGATTAACTTACAAACACGGCACATAGAGAGGTGCTTAAAGGTTGTGAGGCCTTTAGAATTGTATTTGTTTTGCATAAATAAAACAATTAAAAAAAAAATAAAGAGAAATCAATTCAACAAATGAGATGAATATATTAGACCTGGTCATTTATTTATTGAGGGCAATGATCCAATATCACATTTTGCCTCAGTAGTACTTCAGTGTACTTGATTTAGAGCACACCAGTTTTCTCTGAGTGCCAAATATATATGAACCTTTAGGATTAGCAGAGCATTTGAAGGTGAAATTAAATTGAAGGGTTTTCAGTCTATGGGTCAGCACGCTGTTATATTTTAATAACACATGTTTGTGTGAGTGTCGTCATGGCACGAACAAAGCAGATCTCTAGAGGAACCTCAGATGGAGAGTTTTTGAGGCTCATCAAGCTGGAAAAGATTACGAAACCATCTCTGAAGAGTCACGTGTTAGCGATTACTCTCTTCCTAACAAATAACCCACCAACACAAGATAGGAAATATATGAAGGAGGTCTGGGGAGCAATGAAAATCATCACAGGCTGCAAGAACAACAGCGGCAGCTCAGTAGATGGGGTTGTGGACAGAGCAAACCAGTTTAACAACTTCTACAACAGGTTTGACTGTCCTGCTCCTGCTCCTGCTGCCCCTTCCTCCGACCCGCCTGCAGCATTCACCACTCTGTCTTCACCACCATCACCCTCACCTCCACCATCTCAGTCATCACCACCACCAACAGCAGGAAGACAAAGCAACTCCCACAGTTCCCACTGTCCCCCAACCTTCACGGCAGACCAAGTCAGGAGACAGATGATGAGAGTGTGCCCCAGACAAAGTGTGCCCCAGAATGCTCAAGGCATGTGCTGCCCAAATGGGGGAGCCCCTCCAGCATGTCTTCAACCTGATGAAGACCATGGGGCGACTGCTGCTGAACCACCTCAGACCTCAGGTCCACCATGCTGAGGACCCAATGCAGTCTGCGTACCGGGAGAAGGTGGGAGTGGAAGATGCCATCCCCTATCTTCTACATAGAGCTCACGCTCATCTGGACAACACCATTCAACACCATTCAGCCCCTACTACTGAGAGACAAGCTGATGAAGATGGAGGTGGACATGCACCTGGTCACCTGGATCACTGACTACCTCACCGGGAGACCACAACATGTCAGGATCAGGAACTGCTCCTCTGATATGGTGATCAGCAGCACAGGAGCACCACAGGGGACTGTTTTCAGTTCTCTGATGACACTGCAGTCATGGGGTGTGTGTGAACTGGTCAGGAGAGGGAGTACAGAAGCCTGGTTGAGGACTTTGTGGAGTGGTGCACTACCAACCATCTGAAGCTGAACATCACCAAAACCAAGGAGATGTGTTATAGACCTCTCAGCAGCCTGAGATCTCCATTAAGGGGGTCGATGTGGAGGTGGTCAGGTCCTACAAATACCTTGGTGTGCACCTGGACGAGAGGCTGGACTGGTCAGTAAACACTGACACAGTCTACAAGAAAGCACAGAGCAGACTGTACTTCCTCAGGAGGCTGGGGTCCTTCAGGATCTGCCAGAAACTCCTGCTGATGTTCTACCGGTCTGTGGTAGCCAGCGTCCTCTTTTATGCTGTGGTGTGTTGGGGAGGCAGTATCAGCAGGAGGGATGCTGGACGACTCGACAGGCTGGTGAGGAAAGCTGGTTCTGTGCTGGGACTAGAGCTGGAGTCCTTAACACCACTGGCAGAGAGGAGAGCCCTCAACAAGCTGCTGAACATCATGGACAATGTTCACCATCCTCTGCACAGCACGATCATCAGGCAGAGGAGCTCATTCAGTGGCAGACTGCTGTCCCAGTCCTGCTCCACAGACAGACTCAGAAAGTCTTTTGTCCCTCAGGCCATAAGACTGTTCAACTCCTCTCAGCACAGGAAATGAAAAGAATCTGTGACACTCTTTCATTCCGGTCACTCCAACGGACACACCCCATCTCTGCACACAGTCTGTCTGTCTGTCTGTCAGTCTGTCTGTCTGTCTGTCTGTCTGTCTATCTATCGTGTAAGGGTTCGGGCGGTACCGCCTGCAGCCAGCAGAGGGCGGTACAGTAGCAGTAGCAGGTACAGCAGCAGGAAGACGGCAAGGAGGAACTGATGCTCTGCGTTGTAGACTGATGCTGTATTTTTAATTCAAGTATACTTAGTACATGTTCTCATGTTTACATACACTGACTATGTAACACACAGACGGGCAGAGGGTGAAAATGTCTCTCTACTGGCCGTGATGAGCGCCACCTCATTCTAGTATCACTTAACCATCATAAGATGACCTGAAGTGACTTACAAAAAGAATGGCGAGCAGCAGCTGAGGTGAAATGCACAGCGAGGACAGTTGGAAACTGACCATTGACCATTAGTCATGTTCTACATACGAAGATCTAAAATACAATATTTTATTTGGAAGAAATGTTTCCAGTAATTTATAGAATAAATCAACACTGGCAAATTTGGCCAAACACATACACTTACATTGTAAAACTACAGAAAAGTTAGAGGTGGTCTCACACGTACACAAAATCTTTATTACAAAATTAACCAACATTACATTTAAGGTATTTAGCTGACACACTTATGCAGAGCGACTTACAAGGTTAATCATATTACAGGTAGGCCAATGTAGTGTTAGGAGTCTTGCCCAATGACTCTTATTGGTGTAGCACAGCATAATAACCCAGACCGGGGCTCAAACCCTCATCTCCCAGATGGTGTGGTAGCGGTCTTATCCGCTGAGCCACGCCAACCACATTATAGAGTTTACACATTTAGTTAAGTGCAGGTATGTTTTTCACAAGAAGTGATGTAGAACTGCAGACTTGAAACATATTTGAGTACATCATTTTACAAGCTTCACATATTAATGACCCTTTTGATTTCATACACTGAAGACACAGATGAGCATCTTTGGAAAACAAAGCCTTTTGTGGTCTTTTATGCATCTGCTGATGTATAATAACTGAACTGAATATATACAGTGTATATATATATATATACAGTGAGGAAAATGGTATTTGAACACCCTGAGACTTTGCAAGTTCTCCCACTTAGAAATCATGGAGGGGTCAGCATGTCCACTGTGAGAGACTTGATCTTAAAAAAAATCCGGAAATCACAATGTATGATTATTTAATAATTTATTTGTGTGTTACTGCTGCAAATAAGTATTTGAACACCTGTGAAAATCAATGTTAATATTTGGTACAGTAGCCTTTGTTTGCAATTACAGAGGTCAAACGTTTCCCGTAGTTTTTCACCAGGTTTGCACACACTGCAGCAGGGATTATGGCCCATTCCTCCACACAGATCTTCTCCAGATCAGCCGGGTTTCTGGACTGTTGCTGAGAAACACAGAATTTGAGTTCCCTCCAAAGATTTTCTATAGGGTTTAGGTCTGGCTAGGCCTCTCCAGAACCTTGATATGCTTCTTACGGAGCCACTCCTTGGATATCTATATATATATATAAAATGTGTGTGTGTGTGTGTGTGTGTGTGTGTTTGTGTATCATAAGCATTTCTTGTTTATAATTGGGTGTAGCCAGATAAAATGGGCATCAAGTAATATCCTCCTCCTCCTCCTCCTGCACTACATTATCAATCTTCGACTGAGGAGAGTAACAGTTCTCCTTAATGTCTTTCTTCCATTGCTGTTGACATTGGAGAGAATAAGACTTAATAGAAATTCAATGTCTGATTTACTGTTTGTCCTGAGTAGGTTCATGAAACAGTGTAAAAAGGCAGTAACAGCGTCGTCATTTACATGACGCTCTTATCCAGAGGGCCTTACAAGGTTAATGATTACAGGTAGGGTTACGCTTGTTCTGAGCCCACACAGGAAACATAACCACCACACAGCGGTCCACACTGATGACAAAGAGTAAGACGCTGCTGTACATGTTGAGGAAAAAGAAGAAAGAGATGAACTTGGACATAAAGCTCCCAAAGATCCACTCCTATTTACCACATAGACCACATTGAAGGGCAGTATATGAAGTCGGACACGGCCAGGCTCAGGTACCAGGTGGTGACGACCGACTTCTTCACTTTAAAGCCAGCAATCCAGATCACCAGACCATTTCCACCCAGGAAGAAAATGATCACAGTAGTTATGATGTAGAAAATGCATTTTGCATGGCAAGATGATGAATCCCTAGTCTGATTTGTGTTGTGGTTCAAGTAGAGAGGAAATTCTGGTTCTGTTGAATTCATGATGCCTCTTGACTCTGTACAGCAAACAGTAATGGACAAGTGTGGTTCTGATGAACACTAAATTAACACATCCTCTACAAGAAACATATTAAATATTGTTTTTTGTTTTTTGGCAATTTTTTACTTTTTTGTGTATGTAGATAAAATCTAAAACATGATTTCAGTTTTAAAAAATGTATGCTGTTTTTTCATATGTTCTTTTTTGTATATTAAATTCAGCAAATAATCAGCAATTGTGAACAGTTCTCTGATAAGGTTGGGTAAAACATCAAATTTGATAAGTCGTGCCCAAACTATATTATACCCATAAAGTACCATATATAATTTCATGGCATTGCTGCACTATTTACTGACACTGGACATCTGTGCTGTAAAACTCTCATGTCTGAATAAATTAAATAACCAAGTCAAATTCAACTGTGCAGAGAAGCTGATGTCTATTTGATGTCCCCAATAGAGAGACATATGCATATAACTGTATTTTGTATTCTCTGTAAGGTTTTGATACTCAAGGCAATTTTTGAGTCTTCAGTTTGAATGGTAAACACCACTACTCTAACTGGCCATTGAACATCACATAGGTAAAGCAATGCAAGTCTAATCACATGGCATATTTCATACACTAGTCCACTTTATATAAAAAAAAAAGTCTAATAAAATCGGCATAAAGAATGTTGGGTTAATATTAGAAATGGCTCACCTGCCAGTGACTGCTTCAGTTCAGAACTGCAGAGCTAATAGTATGATGCGGAACAAGCGATCTACCATGATCATTTCTTTGTGGTAACTTTAGTTCTAAGAATTACACAAGCTGAAAACCACACAGTGCTTTCTGCTGAGAATTCAGCCTCAGCAAGCATACCAGCTTGTAGTCTTTTAGCTGGTTAGCAGAAGCCTATGGTCAATTGCAGCCATAAATCCACACGTAAACAGTGACTATATTCAAAAGAGCATACTACAAACTATTCGCTTACTAAATCTGCCTAAACGTAGTATACAAACTTTGGAAAAGGGGCACATCTGATGTAGCAGGGGCAGATTTACCATTGTGTTATATCTCCTTTTTGTTTAACAACACTCTGTAAGCGTAAAATGCACCCAAAGTTTTCAATGGGTGATGGGTGTGGACGACAGGCAGGCCAGTTTAGTGCTCAGACCCTTGTTGCTGTAGAACATGCAGAATATGGTTTATTATTGTCTTGCTGTATATACAGCATCCTTCCCCTTTGCAGAGAGCAAATCATTCATGCCAAGTCCACTAGTGCAGTTTCCAACCATCACAGATGCTGGCTGTTGAACTGTGCGCTGATAAATCCGGACCAGAGGAGGTGCCAAGGGATAACCCAAGTTGTTATCAACGCTCCGTTCAGAAGCCTGCATCACTGATGGTATGGGGTTGCATGAGTGTTTGTGGCATGGGCAGCTTGCATGTCTGGAAAGGCACCATTAATGCAGAGAACTATGTTCAGGTTCTAGATTAACATATGCTCCCATCTAGAAGTCATCTCTTTCAGGGAAGAACCTGCATTTTTCAACAAGATAATGCCAGACCACATTCTGCAGCAATCACAACATCATGGCTACGTAGGAGAAGGATCCGGGTACTGAAATGGCCAGCCTGCAATCCAGATCTTTCACCTATATCTTATCTTAGCACATCTTCAATCTGGGCTGCAGCCAAGGAAGGGTTCCGGTCAGGTGGAAGACTTCTTGTGTGGTTCCTGTCCCCAAGAAGAAGCATCCAGTGGAACTAAATGACTATCGGCCTGTTGTCCTGACCTCCCATCTGATGAAGACACTGGAAAGACTGATGCTGGGCCACATGAAACCATTGGTCAGAGCTGCTCTGGACCCCTTGCAGTTTGCATACCAGGACGCCATTGGAGTGGATGATGCCGTTATCTACCTCATGGACAAAGTGCACTCCCACCTGGATACAGCAGGCAGCGCTGTGAGGATCATGTTCTTTGATTTCTCCAGTGCATTTAACACCTTACAGCCTGTGTTACTTGGGGATAAACTTCGTCAGATGCAGGTGGATGAATCCATCATCTCCTGGACTATGGACTACCTGACAGGTCGACCCCAGTTTGTCCTTTTCAACATCTACACCTCTGACTTCAGATACAACACTGGTACATGCCATCTGCAGAAGTTCTCAGATGACACAGCCATAGTCGGGTGTATCAGGAATGGACAGGAGGCTGAATACAGGAAGCTGGTGTCAGATTTTGTTCAGCTTGGTGTAAACTGGAAACCAACTGCAGCTAAAACATCAGTAAGACCAAGGAGATGGTGGTGGACTTTAGGAAAAACACATCTCCACAACCACAAGTCACCATCGATGGAGAGGAAGTGGAGGTAGTTGGTACTTACAAGTACCGTTGGTGTGCACTTGGACAACAACTGGACTTGAGTTTCTAACACCTCTGCAGTTTTCAAGAGAGGACAGAAGCCGTCTGTACTTTCTGAGGAAAACTGAGGTCCTTTGGGGTGTGCACTAAACTCCTGTGGACGTTCTACCAGTCTGTTGTGTTGCTAGTGCCATATTCTATCTGTTGTTTTGCTGGGGCAACAGCATCAACAAAACTGCAATAAAACAAAACTGGTCAAGAAGGCTGGGTCTGTTATATGGGACTCAAACTGGGGACACTCTGAGGCTTGTGGCAGAAAAGCGACTCTCTCTCAACAAACTCCTTGCAGTTATGGACAATGTTTCTCCCACCCCTGCCACTGTGCAGTGGAGAAACAGAGGAGCATGTTCAGCGGGAGGCTAAGACAGCTGCGCTGTGCTAAAGAGCGCCGTGTGAGATCCTTTCTCCGTACCGCGATAAGACTCTACAACAAGTCTCCCTATAGCAGGAACACCACCGATCTCCTACTGTCTGAACTGTGCTTCATTTTATTGGTACACGCCCAGTTTTTAAAAACTCTAGCTGCCCTGCTGCTAATCTGGGACTGTTATTTTTTTTTTTAAAATTAAAATCTTCA
>JAMWET010006522.1:0-7500 GCA_024036415.1 Prochilodus magdalenae
CCAATGTCTGCTTGTAACCGTAGGAGAAACCATTATTTTTTGGTTGGTGCTTTATATATAGAACCATATCTAGCACCATGAACACTCAGAGACCCCTGTGCATGGTTTAAAGGTTCTTCAGATTGACAAAAACATGTACTATAGAGGGTTCTATATGTCTACTTGTAACAATAGGAGAACCCTGTTTGGTCCTGGATACAGAACTTTATATAGCACCATGAACACTCAAAGAACCCTGTGCATGGCCAGGGGCCTTCAGATTGACACAGTGTGGTGTAGATGGTTCTATTTTGGTTAAAGGTTCTTCAGAGTGACAGAGCATGAAGTGTGGATGGTTCTGTATTAAACCTTTTTTCAAAAATATATGGTTACAATGTCTGCTTGTAACAATAAGAGAAACCCATTTTGGGGAACCCGTTTTGGTTCTTCTTAACCTTTTACCCCAGAACTAAAATTCATAACGGTCTGAAAAACAAAACTGGAAAAAATAAACTTTTATTTTTGATTCCGTGGCCCACGCTCTTCAGAAAGATGGTTCTTTAAGGGTTCTTGAGCAAGGAAAACGGTTCTATATAGAATCGTGAACACAAAGATTCTTCAGATAGATTGAGAATGTGCTGTAGATGGTTCTACAATGAAAAGTGTTCTGCTGTGGCGGCGATGTTTGCTTGTTACAGTAGGAGAACACTTATTTTTTTGGTTGGTGCTTTATATATAGAACCATATCTAGCACCATGAACACTCAAAGACCCCTGGTGATGTTTGCTTGTTACAGTAGGAGAACCTTCTTGGCTCTATATAAAACTTTTTTTTTTTTTTTAACCAATGTAAAGAACCCCTTCATCGTAAAGCGTTAATGGTTCTAGGGAACCGTCCTCTTTGCTTAGGAACCCTTGAAGAACCATCTTTTTGAAGTCTACTTTAGGCTTCCCAGCCGTACTTCACCAACCGTCTTCACCAGTAGACCTAGTTTATAATCTGGTCCAGCCAATCAGGACTTCTGAAGAACGTCTGATAATAGAACAGCCTTCTTTTAGCAGCTCTCACGGTGAGACTCGATGTAGATAAGGTACCAGCATGATTCCAGAGATTAAGGATGTGTGGAACCTGCTATAATTACACTAGTGACACCTGAGCTCAGCGTTATGATCTACAGTATGGCTGACCTAACTGATCCATCTACACCAGTAGTGCTAGCTGAGTTTGAGTTGTGCTATGGTTTCTATGAGACTTGCTGGTGTGACATTTTTATTAATATTAATTATATTAAGTTTTTATTCCATATTTCCATTATTCTACACTCATCGTCAGAAGAATAGTTGGAGCCAGAAGGAATCAGCTGACAGGAATGGAACTTGGTGGGTAGGTTTGACATCTGGAGGCACCGTGGTTGTTGCCACACGTCACACTTCCAGAAGGACTGGTGTCCCTCCACCCCTACCGCACCATCTGCAGGAACTGTGTGAGGATGTTCAAGCTGCATGGGATGCATTATCACAGGACACCATTAGGAACCTCTACAGCTCCATACCGAGACATCTCAGCCTGACGCCATACTGAGAGACAGACTTCTGTATGTGTAGCTCAATAAATATTGATCATATCAGTCTAAATTTATCACCAGTTATTGATCCTGGTCATCTTTATCTTCCTTCCCAACACCACTGCACTCCCACACCTCCTTCTGGTGCAGGTATACTTTTGATAATGAGTGTATTTAATTTTATTTTAATTCTATTACAGTTTGTTTATCCCTATTAATTGGTTTATTTAGCTATTTTCCTTTTCTTCATTAAATCTTAATTAGTTTGAGTTAGTTTATGTAGTATATTTAGTGTTAGCCTAGCCAGATTAAATTCATTTTGATTTCTTTTATTTTTTTCCGTCCATTTCAGCTGTAAAATGCTTGGCTGCATTGAAAATGAGTGTTACCGTCAGTGTGCCTCCGAAGGCTGATTGATTAAACACTCCTCTGACAGTGTGTAAATCAAGTAGCCACTCCCGTCTCTGAGAATCACTCCATATGCCGAGATTCCAGTTCCTGTGTGAACTGGTCCTAAACATCCCACATGTCCTGTGGTAAGCAGGCATAACCGCACCTCCCCACATAAGCTGATGAGTCCTGATTGAGTAGGCCTGAAGGGATTGTTGTCTGAATGTATGAATGTATATGTGTCCATGTAGTAGGCTAACGTCATCATCTTGGTGCTAAGCCAGAGATGATGTCATATAAAATTCACAGACCACCCAACAAGGGTAGCCAGGTAGGGGTCCACCAAATATTTGTACCCAAGGGCCAAGAACTTGATCAGGGCCTGAATGTCCTGATGGGCTACCACACCACGGCTTGCTGGAAAGATTTTTTTTTTATTATATTAAATTTTATTTAATTAAATTAAATTTTTAAAGAATTTTATTGTGATTTTTTTTTTGGTTTTTTTTTTTTTTACTAATGACGATCATTGATTCCTGTGTGTTTCCAACTGTGCTTTCTAGTGTATGGTATGTTGTATCTGTGAAGTGTTATTGTATAAGCCTAAATGCAGTGGTGTGCGGTGGTCTACAGTAACGTGTCGTGTTAGGGTACTGTAGTGTGTTGTAGAGTAGCAGGCCATACTCTACTGGCTAGGGTGAGGAGTTCGGTCATCCAGGAGCAGCTTTAAGTAGCCCATATTCTAAAAACAGAGCCCAGCTGAGGTGGTTCGTGCATCTGATTCGGGATACCTCCTGGGCACCACCGGTTAGAGGCTTACTGGGGTTTGCCAAGTGGGATGAGATCAAGAGTTCATCCCAGGACCTGTTAAAGAGACTATCTCCAAGCTGGCCTGAGAACACCTGGAGGAAGTTGTGGGGGCCAAGGCCGTCTGGGCTTCTCTGAATTCCCTACTACAACTGTGACCCTAGCTGGAGAACGCCGTATAAGAAAGATGGATGGTTGGGAATCTTTGCTTGGACTCAACCACATGGTTAGTGTGCGGCGTCTAACGCTGTGTAAAAGTCTGATGAAGCTTTATGGTGCTGCAGAATCGTTCCAGAACATTCTAGGGATCAGCTCTTCTTCCAACCCCCAGTCCTTTCCACTGGATTCGGGAAATTCAGATATCGGTCCCATATGTGGAGTAGAGTTCCAGAGGGATCAGATAATGCCTGAGCTGCCATCATCACTGGTGATGTTAACACGTCTCCTGATTTATAGGTCAGATATTTGAGTGGCTTATCTACCCATTCCTGGATTCACCTAGATGTAATCGGACCCGTCATGCATGGTGTAGTCTGTGCATCTAGATTGTTGCTGCATCTGGAAAGCCTGAGAACTTTTATTCCCAGACTGTAGTGTCCCCACCAAGGACGTTCCAAGCCCTGAGACTGTGGTTAGCCAAATGCCTTGTTAAGGCGGGTGATCTATTTGCAGAAGGCTCGTCTCAAACACTGGTTCTGTCTTTGTGTAGAAGTGAAGAGTGTGTGCTGGGCTAGGGAACTTGCTGTGCGGGAGTTACTGGAAACATCCCCCATCGTTGACGCGACTTTACGTTCCAGGCTTGGATAAATAATTTACAGTGACATCATCTCACGATATAAACACAAACACTGAGTAGAGCGAGGAACGCTGAGGAGAAGAACCCAGAAGGAATCAACCCACAGGAATGAAACTTGGTGGATAGGATTGACATTGTGATGCATGGGACGTGAGCCAGGACGGGCCTTATCTCTGTACCTGACTGACCCAACAGCCACCATTACAGACATCCAGTGAGCAGTGGTGTCCTCCATGACTCATCCTGTTAGTGCAGCACCGTTGGGCAGACGGCTGCACCACGCAGGACTACATGCACACAGACCGTTACCACGACTGTCCTTAACACCACGTCACCGTCACCAAAGACTGCAGTGGTGTCGTACCAGACTGTCATGGAGTGACTCAGAATGGCAGCGGGTCATCTTCAGTGACGAGTCCCGCTTTAGTCTTGGTGGAGACGCCCAACGAACCCGTGTGTGGAGGCACCGTGGTCAGCACCAAGATGAACGGTTTGTTGTCACACGTCCAGAAGACCTGGTGTCCCTCCACCTCCACCCCTACCGCACCATCTGCAGGAACTGTGTGAGGATATTCAAGCTGCATGGGATGGATTATCACAGGACTCCATTAGGAACCTCCACAGCTCCATACCGAGACGTCTGGCGTGTTGGGTTAGCAAACACGGCGGCCCGACGCCATACTGAGAGACAGACTTCTGTATGTGTAGCTCAATAAATATTGATCATATCAGCCTAAACTGATCATCAGTTATTGATCCTGGTCACCTTTATCTTCCTTCCCAACACCACCGCAGTCCCACACCTCCTTCTGGGTGCAGCTGTTCTCTTTGTGATGAGTACATACTGTCTCTGGGGTTCATCAGAATTCTGATGACACTGGCGTGAGGTGATGGTGTGAGTGAATCAGGCACAGTGGTATACAGAGAACCAGATGGACTGCAGTCTGTACCTGTAGAACTACACAGTGCTGCTGTATGGTCAGTGGAGCTGTTTAATATGATGGACACGTTTTGAAATCGACATAGTGACAAGACAAAAGAGGGACTGGAATGTGAAATACGTGTTGTCATTATGTGATGAAGGATTGCACAATGAAACTCTTGAACACAGGACTGCTCTGTATTCCTAGAACTAAACACAAAACGGTGTTGAGGTGGCATTTGGTGTATACGCCCCCATGGAAGTGTGGTACAGTTTAACAGTAACAACATTAGCTTGAGGTCATCCTCGCAGAACAGGTTACTGTACGAGCTCCATGATGCTACAGTAGAGTAGATAAGATGAGGCCCTTGCTGGTTGACGCCAACCATCGTTGGGGAAATGTGGCTCTTCTCTGTGATATCTGTTGACACGATGCATTACATTGCTTTGGTGCTTTAAATGAAGTTATAGAATGATTGACATTTGGGGGGGGACATGCTTGAGACCCCTCCTCCTTCCGAACGGATAATCCCCCCATAAATTCCTCTCTCTACCTTCTGTTTTCTGTTATGCCGTTTTCGCAGTCCCCCCCATCCCCCCATCTCCTCCCTGTTTCTCAGATCTTATGTTTTTCATACCACCGTGAAAGGGTGGTCCGGCCTTCTCGTTCCAGGGAGGGAGTTCTCTCCCCTCCCGTCACTAGTCTACCCTCATATTAAAACCACATACTGCGTCACGGTCCAAACATCCAGTATACATTTGAAACAGCGCAGGTTTCGTCGTTTTGCGATATTCCATATGGAATCATAACATACACCCATCAGCCATAACATTAAGACCACCGGCTCGTATCTACACCCACTGTCCATTTTATCAGCTCCACTGACCATATAGGACACTCTGTAGTTCACCAGTTCCTCTGTATACTGTATTACCCTGTTCTTCAATGGTCAGGACCCCCACAGGACCACCACAGAGCAGGTATGATGTGGGTGGTGGATCATTCTCAGCACTGCAGTGACACTGACGATAGCTCATCTGCTGCTGCACAGTGCAGTGTTGGTCATCCTCTGGTCCTTCATCAGTGGGCACAGACGACTGCCCACAGGGCACTGCCCACAGGGTGCTGTTGGCTGGATAGTTTTGATAGGTGGATGACTCTCAGTCCAGCATTGGTGCTAAGGTGTCCAGCAGCACTCACACTGCTCTCCCACTAGCACAGTAAAGTGTTAAGCTTTTAATGGGCTTCAACAACAATCAAGATAAAGTAACTTAGTACTGGAGGGCAGCATGGTGGCGCAGGGGGTAGTGGGTTCGTTTCCCGGTTGCCTGCTTACGAAGTACATTCAGAGGGTATGAGGCCACACTGAGTCTGAAACGGTCTTATGTACGACTACCTGTTCCATCATTGTAATCTCCCCGTGTCCAGCATCGAACTTCTTCCGTCTCCAGGAAACCAGCCCCTCCGAAACGGGCCCTAACTGGAACCTGCTGTTGCCTGAGAGACCCCAGTGTTCAGACTGAACCCTCGACAGCTTGTTACCTGTTTACCTGCCCGTTAGGAATGAGCCGCCTCCTCCCCCCACCTGAGAAAGGCGGGCACTCTTACGGTAAATGGAGGCTGGGCGGAACGCTTCCAGTGAAAAGGGCTGTTTGGCCTGGTTAAACATTTGCTCCTTTGTCTCCTTTTCTTTTGCAGCTCAGCCTTGAGCACAGCTGGAGCGCTGCCACCTTAAACAAACACAGCAATCTGCTTTGATCAGACGTGCGATATTAACCCTCCCACAGGTTAGCGCCTGCGTGGGCTGGAGTGTGGGGGCGGGGGCCCGTAGCTCCGAATACCTCAGAGAGGATGGGCCCGGGCCTCCAGCGCAAACTGGTACAGTTCAGGCTTTGTTTTGACACGTACTGTAACAGTTACGCTGTCCCACAGGTCAACGTGGAGAGGCCTTATTTGTTGTTTTGGAGACGAAGGGGGGGTTTTTTTTGGCATTTTGCCAAAGATTATAGATCTTGAAGTCTTAAATAAACTCATGTAGTATTGAACTTAACGCCTACGCTTTATGCTAACCCTGCACTAGAAGAAAAGACTGAAAAGACATTTAATAGACTGAAGTCTGACACCCTCTCACATCTAAAGACACGCCACAGACTTTGATGCTGACCTTTCCAAAGACCAAATTTCCAAAGTCGGAACAAAGTCATGAGAGTCTTGCTAGAGTAGCGTCGTGCTGACGTCATCTCGATCGTTCAGTGTAAGGTGGTCCGGACTGCAGGTTTGAGTCAGTCTGATTCTCGTCCTGGCGTTCCGATAAAATCAACCGTGTTTAATATTATCGTAAGTCGTAGGTGTTGGCTTACGCAAACAGTGACGTAAACATGGTCGACAACCAATAGGAGAGCTCCTTTCAGCTCCAGGCGGGAAGCCGCAAGCCAGGTACAGGAATGTCAGGCTTAGATTGGGCATGGAGGGGAGTCCAGTGAGGGTTCGGAACCCGCAGTTCTCCTGGACTGTCGACAAGTAGGAGAAGCTGGTGGAGCTGTGGAGTGGAGGAGAGTGCCTCTTTAATGTGTCTCCCCCTTTACACCACGACAGAGTGGAAGAGGAGAAAAGGTGGACAGAATTTGCTCAACCCCTCAAAATTCCCGGGGCTAACGCGAGCCCGAGACACAAACATGAACACATCCAGGAGTTCATTAACGCGCTGAGATGCGCAGTAAACAGTCCGGTTCTAAATCACGCATGCTTTAAAGCTATGTTCATGTTATCCTATCTGGTAACGGAGGGTAGTTGTGCTATGCTAAAGCTAACTAGCTAGAACACTGCCGTACGGGGCTACAGTGCTAACATTAGCCTACCAGCGAGCATGATGGGAAATACTCTCAAAATCTAGTTGCAGTCTTGTAAATAGTAACTCTGCAAGATTCCCAGTCTTTACAAAATCCTAGCCTGTGACTAAAAGTCTGTGGCGTGTCTTTAGATGTGGGAGGGTGTCAGACTTTAGTCTGTTAAATGTCTTTTCAGAGTCTTCTAGTGTATGG
>JAMWET010006522.1:12500-20000 GCA_024036415.1 Prochilodus magdalenae
TATATATATATACACACAGTTATACAGCTTTCTTTTTTAAAACAGATCATTTTAAGGTGGTCTCTTAAAATTTTCCAGAGCAGTATATATTAGAGATGGAGATGTGGAGAAATATAATACTGTGGTACATCAAGAGTTTCAGATTCTCATCAGTTGGAGCTGTTAAGTGTAGAGTCTTTAAGATCAACAACATTCATTTGGATGGCTATGTCTAGACTCTTGACTGGTAATGTGTAAATATATATATATATATGAAGCAGAAGCATAATATACTGTATATATATTATAAACCCTCAAGAACATATATACAGCCTTCATATATATGTATACAGATTTCTTTTTGTACTGTAGTGTTACTTAGTTACTTATCAGAATCACAATCAAGCTTTATTTGCCAAGTATGTTCACATACAAGGAACTGGTCTTCGGTTACATTAGCTCAGAGTTCAGAGTTTCATACAGCACACACACACAATAACAATAATATGTGTATATATATATATATATGTATATGTATAGTTAAATAGATTAATATACATATCTAGAAACACATCTGCATATCGTCGCTGTCCAAAGAAAAACAGGTATCTCCAAAATGGCAACTTTACAGGAGAGGCCAAAAACCTCATTTTATTTGAATGGAAGTCAATGGAACCAGACGTCTTTCTAAGCTGCTTTGGGCCATTTCTGTTGGTCCATTCTTCATGAAACCTCCACACAGTGTAAACAGCAGCTCACGTGATCAAATGAGGCATAAAAGTAAAAATCAGCAAAAATGGAGATACATGTTTTTCTTTGCACAGCAACGATATATTGTGTATAGTGTCTGTGTATACTATTAGACACTGTCTAGTGTATCTCATTTGTATTCTCATGGGTGCCCTTGTTCAAAGACCTCGCCTGAAAAGAAGACTCAGAAGTTACCATGCTGAACTGAGACTGTAAAACAGTGATTAGTATAATCAGACTCTGATATTTATTTTCTGATATGGCCATTCCTGGACTCTTTGTAGACAAGGGTGTACCTGTTATTCGACTTGATGGCCAATTTAGTTGGCAAGTAGTTTAATAGTTGGTGACATCATCACGTGTGAATGTTTGGACTTCCTGCTTACTGGAGATTGAACTTTAGCACGATTACAGCCTCAGGCCTGGAAGCATTTCATGCATAGCTTCCAGAAATGTCAGTTGTACTATGGATATATTAGTAACTGTGCCATGTGCAGCACTGTCGTTAAATGGTTTGCATTCTTCTTCTTCGGACTATGGAATATTCAGTCGGATCGGAAATGCTTGGTTACAGCTTTTGGATTGGGAAACCTCTAAATTCTGAATTCTACTGAATTCTGTCTCCCCCCTCCAAAGTACACACCCATCTACTGTACTTCTGCTCACCCGACAGATGCCCATTCAAACCCCTGAACATGAATTCAATATTGGTCTAACCCACACTCATCTGTTTTTTATTTTGGTCTTCCCATAGAGTCCCATTCATTTTCACCCCCATTCAAACCCTGTTTGTCCTTTATCCTACAGCCACCAAACTGCATGTACTCACTCAGATCAGATCCCCAAACTCTAATCCACAGCCATACACACACCTCTATGTGTTGTTTATTCATCCAATGTTCCTCCCATAGACCCCCATTCATTTTTAGCAGCACCGGTAGTTGATAACGCCACAACCTGCCAGAGAGCTACTACCCCACATGGGAGATGGGAGTCCACTTCCTGGTCTGGGTGACTATGCGGTGCTACAGTCCCTGGGCAAGACTCCTAAGACTACACTGGCCTACCTGTAGTATGGATAAGCTTGGTAAGAGCGTCAGCGCTATGCCATATATTGTATATGTAAGTGTGTCCATACTCAGCATCAGCAGGGATATCAGATATCCGATTTCATTCGTTTGCTTTCTGCATTGTTTGCTTGCGAAGGTCCATGCATGTAGCCCGCTGCCTCTGGCTGTGGTTCGAGATGCATTGCGGAATCACCCAGCTGTGCTCCAGGCTCACGCTACTCTGTTTTAGCATCTTAATGAAATGCCAGACCGGTTTCCATGACAGCTTGACGTCATGGGCCGGGTTATTGGCAGGGCTTGATCGCATTAAAGAATGCTGCCCGACATGGTGGTTTTATTTTCTCTTTCGAGCCAGAAGAATCAGGTCTCTACCTGGGGTTCATTCAAACCCTGGCTCAAGCCACAGCTTGTTCTGGTTCAAAGTGTTGCGTGCTGGCAAGGGTCCAGCTTTCCTTGCCTTTGTACAAGATGCTGGCGTTATAAGAGAAGCCATAGCGCTGGTCCCAGGTCAGTGGAGGAGTACTGCTTCTCCTGGCAGCATCTTTCCAGCGTGTGATGTTATCGTAGTTAGCTGAGATGCGAGTGCAGGCACGTACGAGGAACCTAATGTCATCTTGAAACCAGACTATGAGGGAAAATGAAATAGAGTCATTTGCGATGGAAAAACGTCTGGCGCTCCAAAGGGCGATTGCCGTAAGTCATTTCGGAGAAATTTAGGCTACGGCCAAAAGCAGGACGCTAAGCTAGTGCTGCTGTTTCTTAAGATGACGGATCACAGTCGCTCTCAGTTATGACTGGAGACCAGGGGACGTGGACCACCACAGGGGGCGTGAAGAAGCCTGTAGGGGTCCGGAGGCCCATTCTCAGGGGTAGTAGTTGTAGTGGGCCCGTAACTGCACTTTAAAGATTAGTGAAAAAAAAATCGAGAGAGTCACGCTCATCTTTTTCGGGTCATCCCTTGTTCCTCCCATAGAATCCCATTCATTTTTGGTCCTGCCAAAACCCTACTGTGTCCTGTACCCCACAGCCACCAACCTGTATGTACTCGCTCAGGGCAGATCCCCAAACTCTACTCCACAGCCATACTGACCCGCACACCTCTGTGCGTTGTTAATTCATCCCTTGTTCCTCCCATAGACTCCCATTCAATATCTAATCGAGATCGGTCGTGTTCAAACATCTTGAGACACCGCAGTCATGGGTGCATGGTTTGGACAATTAGCTAACCGAGGATGGAGAAGCTTCTTAAATGATGAAAGAATGTTGAAACGGTTCCTCAGAAAAGGCTCCATCATGAGGTACAACCCAGACTACATCGAATATCTCTCAGCAAGACCCCACGTTCAAGAGCAAACGAATGAGGGGATATGAAGTGTTGACCCAGGTGCTGCTCTCCACTGCTGGAGATGCTCTTGGAGAGCACTGGGAGGCAGTTTGATGCAGAACTGGCCATGTTCCTTGTAGACTGGTAAGAGATGAAGAGGGTGCTGACCTTCTCCACTCCGTTGACGTACAGGGGAGAGTGACCACGCCTCTGCAGCTTTGCGTTGTTGTCGTTGCACCACCCTGACAGGGTGCTGACCTCGTCTCCATAGGCAGTCCTATCTCCATCTGTGATGAGGCCTAGGACGGCGGTGTCCTTAACCAACTTGAAGATAATGTGCGACTTATACCTGGCTACAGTCATGTGTAAACATGGAGGACAGGAGGGAGATGAGGATGGATCCCTCAGGAGCCCCTGTGCTCAGAGAAGCTGTGTCCTACTCTCACCACCTGGGGTCTACCTGTCTGGACGTCCAGGACAGCACGCTGTTGGCTGCAGTGTATGGAAAAGGCATGAAGGATCTGGGAGACCTACCCAAACCATGGAGAGAGAGAACCCTTGGGTTTCCCCATATGCGTGGGGATGACTCCCTCCGTGAGTCATCCTGTTCGAGCCAGCACCATTGGCAGACGGCTGCACCGCGCGGGACTACATGCACACAGACCGTCACCACGACTGTCCTTAACACCACGTCACCGTCACCAAAAACTGCAGTGGTGTCGTGCCAGACTGTCATGGAGGGATGCAGGGTGTCCAGGAAGTCCATCATTTGCTTTCATAGCTTCCAAGTTGAGCTAACACTATAAAACATAATTATTCATATTTTGATATTTTGATTCTTATATTGTGATATGGCAATTCCTGGACTCCTGTCTTCTAGTGTGCATGACCAGTGGTCCAACAATCAATCGTCAATTACCGGGTGACATCATCACGTGTGATTTATTTGAAAAGGGAGGTGGATGGACTGTGCACGTTCTAGGTATATGTCGCCCACTACTGTTAGGGAAAGGTATTTATGAGGTTGTGTCATTTTACAAACTTCATTAAGTCATTTTATGAATTTCCTTTTTAGCCTCTATTTCAGTCACGTGGGTTATCATGCTCAAACTACTGAGCACGCTCTACTACCTCACACAAAGAGACACTAGCCCAACAAAATCCCACAGCGTTCTGGGTGCGATGGATGAGTCCGTTTCAGTGCCAGTGCCTGTACCTCAGTCCTTTGTTTACATATCATTTGCACCGGAAGCTCAGCAGTCTGCCCTCATGTACATGCCACCTTGAAGCCCACACTAGCTTATGCAAATGAATCAGATAAGAAGCTAACAAATGAAAAGTAGTCAGCGGCTGCAATGGTCATCTCCATCGGCGGTGTCGTGGTGGTGCCGGAGGTACAGGCGCGCCCGTGCGGTCACTGCACGGTTCCGCAACAGCTTTGTCCCACAAGCAGTCAGACTTCTAAACAACAGTGACTGAACTAAACCCCGCCACGACCACGACCCCCACGACCCCGAGCATTTTAAATCTGTCTGCATCCTGTTCATCCTATTTATACATTCCACACTTTATACGTCATAGCGTGTTAGTTATGCACCTTCTATGCACCTTATCACCGATACCTACCTGTAAATACCTATGCACCTTACACTCATGCCTCTGCTCAGAGCTGAGTCTATATATTGTATTGTCTTGCACGTCGGACGTTCTGCAGTCTGTCCTGCACTGTATTGTTTTATGTTCTCGTTTTTTCCATGTGGCCCCTTGTTCTGGAAAAACCTAATTTCATTTCACTGTGTACTGGGACAGAGCTGTAATGACAATAAAGCCACCTGACACCACTTGACTTATTGTGTCCACAATTAGAATGGTTACAATGAAGGGCGGTAATGGGACTGTGTGGTCTGATCATTTTCATTAACACTGGGTGCTTGGGAAATAATATCGGAGTATAGTGAGTCTTGTAGTTGTAGGGAGGGAGTTCGTTACCGTGTCCGAGGTATGAAGCTAGGGCAGAAGTCTATATAAGGTCGCCTTGTTTGACGTGCCGTCCGTTCTGACTGGTGGTGTTGCGTTGGTGTTGGTCTTTGGAGAAGAGTTTGAAAGCCATTTGAAGAGTAGGTGGTGTTTGAGAGAGGTCGCATCGCAGTGCGTCGGGAAGTGGCATGGTCTTTTTGACGCACAGTGTTCCATATCAGTCAGGGGAATACTACCATAGCGTGCTTTTGGTGGCTGAGTATAGAAGACATGCACCAGCGGCATGAAGGATCGGGGAGACCTACACGAACCACAGGGAGAGGCGGATGTGTGGAGTGACCTAACAGCCTCGATTGCCACATTACACGTACTGAGTTACTGTACACCGACACACTACTTAAAGTACACTAACACATTACACTTACTGAGTTACTGCACACCAACACACTACTTACAGTACACTAACGCATTACACTTACTGAGTTACTGTACACCAACACACTACTTACAGCACACTAACACATTACACTTACTGAGTTACTGTACACCAACACGCTACTTACAGTACACTAACACATTACACTTACTGAGTTACCGTACACCAACACACTACTTACAGTACACTAACACATTACACTAACTGAGTTACCGTACACCAACACACTACTTACAGTACACTAACACATTACACTTACTGAGTTACTGTACACCAACACGCTACTTACAGTACACTAACGCATTACACTTACTGAGTTACTGTACACCAACACACTACTTACAGCACACTAACACATTACACTTACTGAATTACTGTACACCAACACACTACTTACAGCACACTAACACATTACACTTACTGAGTTACTGTACACCAACACACTACTTACAGTACACTAACACATTACACTTACTGAGTTACTGTACACCAACACGCTACTTACAGCACACTAACGCATTACACTTACTGAGTTACTGTACACCAACACGCTACTTACAGCACACTAACACATTACACTTACCGAGTTACTGTACACCAACACACTACTTACAGCACACTAACGCATTACACTTACCGAGTTACTGTACACCAACACACTACTTACAGCACACTAACACATTACACATACTGAGTTACTGTACACCAACACACTACTTACAGCACACTAACACATTACACTTACTGAGCTACTGTACACCAACACGCTACTTACAGCACACTAACACATTACACTTACTGAGATACTGTACACCAACACACTACTTACAGCACACTAACACATTACACTTACTGAGTTACTGTACACCAACACACTACTTACAGCACACTAACGCATTACACTTACCGAGTTACTGTACACCAACACGCTACTTACAGTACACTAACGCATTACACTTACCGAGTTACTGTACACCAACACACTACTTACAGCACACTAACACATTACACTTACCGAGTTACTGTACACCAACACGCTACTTACAGTACCCTAACACATTACACTTACTGAGTTACTGTACACCAACACACTACTTACAGCACACTAACACATTACACTTACCGAGTTACTGTACACCAACACGCTACTTACAGCACACTAACACATTACACTTACCGAGTTACTGTACACCAACACGCTACTTACAGCACACTAACACATTACACTTACTGAGTTACTGTACACCAACACGCTACTTACAGCACACTAACGCATTACACTTACTGAGTTACTGTACACCAACACACTACTTACAGCACACTAACACATTACACTTACTGAGTTACTGTACACCAACACGCTACTTACAGTACCCTAACACATTACACTTACTGAGTTACTGTACACCAACACACTACTTACAGCACACTAACACATTACACTTACCGAGTTACTGTACACCAACACGCTACTTACAGCACACTAACGCATTACACTTACTGAGTTACTGTACACCAACACGCTACTTACAGT
This sequence comes from Prochilodus magdalenae, assembly GCA_024036415.1. NCBI lineage: Eukaryota > Metazoa > Chordata > Actinopteri > Characiformes > Prochilodontidae > Prochilodus > Prochilodus magdalenae. The sequence goes on from JAMWET010006522.1 coordinate 19,571, forward strand.
ACACTAACACATTACACTTACTGAGTTACTGTACACCAACACACTACTTACAGCACACTAACGCATTACACTTACTGAGTTACTGTACACCAACATGCTACTTACAGTACACTAACACATTACACTGAGTTACTGTCCAGCCCTGTCATTGGTGTTCTAAGGCTTTGCTTTGTTTTGAAATGTGTAGGTGTGAAACAATGCCTCTTTTATAATACAATCCACCCCATAATAATCATAGTCATGCCCTGTAATAATAAACATAGAGTTTGATCTCTTCGGCATTGTGACTCCGCTTTGGTAACTCCTGACTGGGTCTTTGAATACTCTAAATTAGATCACTCCAGAGACGTCCCCCTAATATGACTTACTGCGTAGTCAGAGATCAGAGCGTACTGGGCCATGTGCTTTCCATTTACTCCCTGCATCAGGA
>JAMWET010006523.1:0-17500 GCA_024036415.1 Prochilodus magdalenae
AACACGAACTTTCACATGTTCAGGTACCTAAACACCTAAAATATGGTTTACCTTCCGACCGGAATAGCTTCTGAACGCGCGGCGCGGCCCACACAAAGTGAAAATATAATTATTTATTTATTTATTTACGAATCAGCCCCGCCTCCCGTCTGCTAGCGTGTTCCAGCCAACCCAGCACTGCCAACGTGATAGAGCCATAGTACAGACAAGCGAGCAGCGCGAATAAGAGCGTGTTCAGTGTGTGGTTTTATTTTTATGTATTTATGGGATGATGTATAGTTAAATGCCAATTTTTACTTGTGATTTAAATAAATGAATGAATAAATAAATAGAGGAAATAAATAAATAAAGTTGTTTGCTAAGAGAATGCTAATGGACACAAGTTGTTTATTTATTTTTATTTTCTATTTTTAACCGCCTGTTTTTTTTTTTGCTGTTTTTTTTTTTTGGTTTGGTTTAATAGTCTTTTGTGTGGAAGCCCATTTTGTCACTTAAAGAAAAAAGTCTAATATATTAAACATAATTATAATAAATTATGGTATATAATTAAGCTTGATTTCAGTAAAAGCTTTAAAAAAACAAAAATATTCTTAAAACCCATAAACCCAAAAAATAATTAAATATCCCCTATGTTTAAGATGGTCAGTCTATCGTTATTCACAGTGTTCTGGTTCATTCATGTTCTCCTACACGTTGTGGCTGTATGTACTGTACATTACGAATGAGCGTCTTGGATCTGGGAGACCTACACAAACCACGGAAGGAGGGAGAACCCATTAATTGTCTGACATGCTCAGACTGACCCAACACCACCGTTACAGACCTCCAGCGAGCAGTGGTGTCCTCCATGATCTCCTGTTAGTGCAGCACCATCGGCAGACGGCTGCACCACGCAGGACTACATGCACACAGACCGTTACCACGACTGTCCTTAACACCACGTCACCGTCACCAAACACTGCAGTGGTGTCGTACCAGACTGTCATGGAGTGACTCAGAATGGCAGCGGCTCATCTTCAGTGACGAGTCCCGCTTTAGTCTTGGTGGAGACGCCCAACGAATCCGTGTGTGGAGGCACCGTGGTCAGCACCAAGATGAACGGTCTGTAGTCACACGTCCAGAAGACCTGTTGTCCCTCCACCTCCACCCCTACCGCACCATCTGCAGGAACTGTGTGAGGATGTTCAAGCTGCATGGGATGGATTATCACAGGACTCCATCAGGAACCTCTACAGCTCCATACCGAGACGTCTGGCGTGTTGGGTTAGCAAACACGGCGGCCCGACGCCATACTGAGAGAAAGACTTCTGTATGTGTAGCTCAATAAATATTGATCATATCAGTCTAAATTTATCATCAGTTATTGATCCTGGTCACCTTTATCTACCTTTCCAACACACCTGCGTGAAGGTGAAGTGGGGACTGACTGTCTGATAGGGGAATGAGGAAGTGGATCATGGGAGCTTAAGGCCAAATCTATTTAAACATCAGTCAGCAGCTCGTATCTACACAGCTATGTGTGAGGAGTGGTAAGCGTGTCCAGGCCTTATCCGTGTAGGGTGTGAGTTCATCATGGGCTGAAAACAGCCAGTAGAAAGTCTACGACACACAAACACTACGCAGAGCACGCACGGAGTCTCCCATCCGGAGACCAGCTTTACTTCATTGCATAATCTCACTGGGACATACAGAGTATTTACAGATCAGTGCACAGACAGTATCGTTTGGTGTCAGGGTTTTGCGAACCTCGGCTTTCCCACCATCTGCTGCGTATTGTTTACAATTTTACAAACAAAAATCCCATTAAAACTTCAGAGCCAAGAAAAATCTGCATTCATAGCACCTCTGGCACACGAGCGGCCGCCTACAGGGCAGGAGAGGGACGCAGGCTGAGGGTCAGAGCTCGGTGGGATTCAAAATCTTAATCTACACCGTGCAGACCTACCACTGCAGATAACATCACATCGAGGCGGGATCTTAAACTTCTCATTTTAATATTATTTACCTTTTTGTCACATATTTGACCTAATTTGAGTAAATTTAGTCAAATTTAAGTAAATTTGCATATTAAAAAAAAATTGAATTAGTGAGATTAGTTTTAGAAACATATGTACAAAAATCATCCAGGTAAAATAACCTCAAAATGAGAATTTTAAGACATGTGAGTTAGTTATATGGGAATTCTATCTAAAATATGAATGATAAGGAAAGCCCATCCGGAGCGGATGCCAGATCCTGTGAACGTGACTGTAAACTGTGAGTGTCAGGAATTTACAGTTTCACAAACATCTGTCTCTCTCCACCGTGTGTTGCGGCGACCTGGAAAGGAAACACGGAGCTGCATTCCGAAATTCTTAAAATTCTAAATAAAAAAGTGCACAGCGTTTCTGGAATGAGCTGCAGATCCTAAGAACGGTTCCAGTGCAGTTCTGTAGCTCCGCACGTCTGCACAAACTCACCGGCCTAAATTCCGCACAGTCCGGATGTCTGTGCGTTTGTGCGTTTTCCTAAACCCAGAAACGTTTCATTTCAGCAGACAGTTCTGAGAAGTTACACATTCCTGAAGACATTCCTGAAATTCTGCACAGTTGGAAATCCATTACAATCTGAATTCCAGAATTCTACAATCCCTTTAAAATTCTGGCTAATCCGATCATCTCAAGTTGCACAGTTTGGGAATTTCCCTAACGTCCGAAATTGTACACAATTAGGGAAAGTCTGGGAATCTCAGATCCACTCAGCCTCTTGTCCCTCAGATGGCTCCTGTAGTAGACCTCTCTGGTATTGACACGAGCCTTAAGGTGGTGCTGGGAGTTCCTCAGAGTCGAACGGAAGGGATCACAGGGACATGCTGACACGAGCGGTAAACGGTAGTGCAAAGCTGATTGACATCATGTCCCTCTCTGCAGCCGTGGACAGTGTTGTGCGTGGTTGGGTCACTCCTGGCTGCGGTGTTCCTCCTTGCTCTGCATGAGCTGCTGGGCCACTGGGCTCTGGAGCTCGGAGGCTGGGTTTGTGTCCCCCGGAGAGGCGTGTCCAGGGTCAGTGCACTGGGCTGGTACATGGCTATTGTTAGCGACATTAGCGTCTAGCATCTCCAGCAGCAGATCGTACAGCAGAACCACGTTCTTCCTCTTCATGCTGGAGAGGTGCTCCATGCCTTTGTTACTGCACACAAGAAGAGAGGATCTTTCATGAGACTCTGTATCCTTAACTAATAATGAGCTCACCGGACAAAACTCGAGTCCCCTTGTGTGTGTAAGGTGGTAGTACCTTCAGGCTCCTGCAGGTGGCGCTACACAAGGATGATGGGTCTATAAACCCTGTGGGGTGTGAGTGACAGGATCCATAGATTGGGAGGAGGTGCTACAGTGCAGGGAGTGTCTCGTTCCATGTGTGGAAAATGGCTCCAGAGCAGATGTTAATGATTGGCTAAAAGGAGGGACTGCATGTGGGCGTGGCCAAAGACCATAGTGTGAGGAAGTAGCTGAATCTGCAGGTGTGTGGAAGCGTACGGTCATACGGGTCTACCAGCAGTGGATACAATCCCAGTCTACAGGGAATTCTCCTCGGAACCGTGTCAGGTATCCATCAAATCTGGACCACCTGACCAGGTCTCTGATGTAAGAGTGTCTGTTACAGGCGGGTACAGTTCAGTCACAGGGGCTCGTTTTTATCCGGTGAGCTTATGATACCGTGTGTATTAGTGAACCTACAGCACTGTGTTAGTCTTCTCAAAGGGATCTGAGGAACGTCTAAACCTAACCCAAAAGTACACACACACACACACTCTCTCTCTCACACACCCACACACACACACACACACACACACACACACACACACACTGCAGTACCTGAGATGGCGGATGTGTGACAGCAGCATCAGCAGGTGTGCGAGGCGGGCAGACTGCTGCTGCATGGACAGGCCCGTTCTAGAAATGGCCCAGACCAGAGCGTCTGTCACCGCGTCCAGCAGCCGCAGCAGCTTAGACCTGCTCTCCAGCTCGGTGTCCGTCTCCGCCGAGGTCATGTCTGAGGAACACACACACACCATGTAATTTACCCACGTACGGGACCTTCGACTGCCCCTGTGCTCCTTTTAGAACCCTGCAGGCCTGAGGTTCCACCAGAACCACACCAGCCTTTCAGGGAGAACTCCAACACGCCGCATGTTCAGGAAGCCACCCTCAACACACACTACTCACTCTCACTGGCAGACGCCAGAAAGTCCAACTGGACCCTGCACAGAGCAGGACCGGTAATAAACGGGACACTGGGTTACCCCACACACCCTGACCCTCGCCCACCCCAACACCCAGACCCTCGACCACCCCAACACCCTGACCCTCGCCCACCCCAACACCCAGACCCTCGACCACCCCAACACCCTGACCCTCGCCCACCCCAACACCCAGACCCTCGGCCACCCCAACACCCAGACCCTCGGCCACCCCAACACCCGGACCCTCGCCCACCCCAACACCCGGACCCTCGCCCACTCCAACACCCAGACCCTCGCCCACCCCAACACCCTGACCCTCTACCACCCCAACACCCAGACCTACTGGAGTTGAGCAGAATCAGGGCTTTGAGGCAAACGTACTCCTCCTTCTGCAGGCTCAGCTCCCTGAACCTGGAGGATCCGGCCAGCAGCATGTCAAATATCTCCATAATGCCCTCCACACAACTCCCCTCATCCCTGAGAGAGAGAGAGAGAGAGAGAGGGAGAGAAAGAGAGGGAGAGAGGGTGGGAGAGGGAGAGGGAGAGGGAGGGAGGGAGGGAGAGAGACAGAGAGAGAGAGAGACAGAGAGAGAGAGAGATCATCATTTATCATCAGTTATTGATCCTGGTCACCTTTATCTTCCTTCCCAACACACCTGCACTCCCACACCTCCTTCTGGTGCAGCTGTTCCTTTGATGATGAGGGGTGTAAATTCTACAGTGAAGTTTAAAAACACGTATGGAATTGTGTAGTGAAGTGTCAGACAAGCTAGAATATGGTTTATACGTTAGATTATTAGATTAGATTAGATTAGATTAGATTAGATTAGACTATTATCTGTATAATAATTATATAATTCTTATGAATTAAATTAGCTACACTGCAGCGTACTCTCCTCTCCTGGTAGCGGAGAAGGACATATCGGAGTGTACTCAGGGAAGTGGAGATATCCGTATCAGTGGGGTCTTTATAAGAAGTGTCCTTACAGTGTTCCTGAGAATCCGAAACACAACCCCCGAGTACCAGCCAGGAAAATAAGCCTGTGTTGTGGGAACAGGCCAAGGTTACCTAAGACCTTAGTGATAATCACCGTGGAGGACCAACTCCCCAACACACCCACCCACACACGGGCACACACACACAGATATACACACACACCCACACACATACACACACACACACACACAGATATACACACACACGCACGGACAGATACACACACACACACACAGATACACACCCACCCACCCACACACGGGCACACACACACAGATATACACACACACCCACACACATACACACACACACACACACACACAGATACACACATACACACACACATACACACACACACGCACACACATACACACACAGACACACACACACACACACACACACACACACACACACACACAGATGTTAATGATTGCCTAAAAGGAGGGACTGCATGTGGGCGTGGCCAAAGACCATAGTGTGAAGGAAGTAGCTGAATCTGCAGGTGTGTGGAAGCGTACGGTCATACGGGTCTACCAGCAGTGGATACAATCCCAGTCTACAGGGAATTCTCCTCGGAACTGTGCCAGAGAAGGCCTCCACCAAATCTGGACCACCTGGCTAATTCTTTGATGTGGCTACATCCAGAACCCAGAACCCACAGCACCCCGTCTGTTTGATGCCATAGCTTCATTTGGGATGAAGCCAATTATTCCAAATCTCTACATCACTAGTGACATCATTTCCACAGCAGAGAGAACACACAGCGCGTACCTGTTGAGTTTGAGGTCTGGACAGAAGATGAGTTTCCCTGGATGATCTACAGATCTCCACATGAGCCCCAGCATCAACACCTCCAACCAGCAGCACTCCAGCAGCTGCACCTGCAGAGGCAGACTCAGCTCCACGAAGCCTGCAGGAGAACGGGAGGTCAGGGTCAGAGCTTTCTGGATGAAGGTCATCTGATTGGGCATGCATGTATAAAGTCTGATCTGGAAACCATTAGGAAGCTATCAGTGAAAAGACGGCGTCGTGTGCAGGTCCTTAATAAAGACGGCAGCTTTCCGAGAGCATAATGGAGGTGGCTTCCGACAGAACGCTGGTGAACAATGACCGGAGGTAGAAAATGTAAGGCAGAGACTGCACAACCCTACACTGCTCATCCGTGTCCTAATAAATCCTATTACTGCGTCAATCTGGCGCGGGAATCATTTCACACAGTTTCAGCTCACTTAACCCTCGCACTGACATTCACCGAGCGCCCGCCGGAATTGATCATCCTCCTCGCTTACAACTGAATTGGCCATTTCTGAAAACGGACAAACCCTGAGAGAGTCTGCACGGTGCAATTTCCCCCGTACACCAAACGCAGCGGTCCAGCCAAGACATGCCTGGAGTCCAAAGTCTGATTCTTCCCCTATTGACTGGGACAGAGTTCTGGACACTTATAGCCCACCAATTAGCACCGCACAAGCTGCACGCCAGCTGTTGGAGCTGCAGAGTGATTACTGAATGAGGAGGATGAACGTGCGGCGCTGCAGTCGCCCTGTAAAGCCTGAAACCATCATTTAACTGAGGGGGTGGTCTTTACAGAGTGCGCACAGACCCCCAAAAGAAGACCTGGCTTGCTGTCTAGATCTCACATGATCTAAGCATCAGCATTATCCTGATGAAGATCTGATGACCACGCCAGATAATTCACTCATGTCCTTCACGTCCACCGAGTTCACCTCGTCCACCGCGTTCACCGCGTTCACCGGGTTCACCGGGTTCACCTCGTTGACCGGGTTCTCTTTGCATGCTGTTTTAGTGCTCTTGAATCACCAGATTCATCTGTTCATCCAGATTCAATCCGGTCACTGAGATGCCAACACAGTCTTTCAGAGGATTCGTCAGTGAGACATCAGCCTACTTAGGTCCCGTACCGGGGTACCAGCGGTCACAGTAAGAACTGAGTAACTGAGTTTCACACACTGGAGCTCTTCCTGGACCCTGGTTCGCTTGCTCCATGAGTTCAGGATGTTGGGTCAAGTGCGCACGCCATTTTCAAGCCCAGACAGGGTCCAGTTCACCGCCCTCTGGTCTCCTCGAAATCGGCGGGCTGTGGTTCTCGTCTGGTGAGGTCTGCCTGTGACATATTTACACCAGAGGCTTTTGTTTCTGTGGTGCAGTGGGTGGCGCAGTTGTCTTAGAGGATGAACTAATAATTTAATATCAGCTTCAATTACTCATCAGATACGTTCCCCTCTAAAGGGTGGCTGATAAAACCACAGAAATTAAATATTCACCAAACAAACACAAAAAAAACATTTTCAAAATCTCCATTTGGTTAGAATGTGTGCAACGTTCATTCAGAGCTCCCTGGCTTGGTGTGAAATGGTCAGAATCGTTCTCTGTGGTAGTGATAGGAATCAGAAGCCTGAAGCTAGTGGTGCCTCTGAAATGCTCATAGGCACCTATCACTTTACATAGGAGCTTCCTGATGTGTGGGACGGTGTTTTCCCAAAGTTCTGCTGTAAGGACTGTGGCTTGTTCTTCTGAACCCAGTACACTGCAGAGGGGGGTAGTGGCTAGTTCCATTCGCCCAGTGTGCGTTCACCATGAGGCTGCCTGGACTGGTGGTGTCGTTTGGCGGCTCGGGTTGGCACACGGTACTGGCACAGTACGATCTTCCTGACAGTAAAGGCTCTTGCTTAGCGGACTTGGTAAGTGACTCTCTACCGTGGTCTGGTGAATCCCCCCGCTAGCTGTGCTAGCACAGTTTGAGAACAGAACAGAGACTGACCTGGTACTTTCTTGGCCCAGCTGATCATGAAGACCAGCTCTTTGTCAGCGAGGTTCGTGAGAGACATCATCATGCTGGCTTCTGTGTAGGGCTTATTGATCTGCTGCTTCAGGTAAATCTGCGGCGGCTCCGCGTCCAGCATGCAGTGGACCAGCTGCTCGGGGGACAGGCCAGACCCAGAGGGAGGCGAGGGAGAGAGGGAGAGATGGAGGTGGGGCTGCTGATGCCGCTGGGAATTACCTCCGACCCCTGCGGCCGGAGCAGATCTGCCCCGAACATGAGGAGCCCGGCGGTGACGAGGACCTCGATAACTACACCGCTCTCTTCTTACACCTACGAGCAGGACACAACACACCGTCACGGAGGCTCCTCCCCCAAATCAACCGGTCCACTGGACTCACACCATACCAAGAACTTAGCACTAGAGTAATCCTCTAGGACAGGTTAGCAAAAGATCAAGAACGGGCCCCCTTTTGGGAACAACCAGCCAAACGGCAGGGAAGGCATCCACCAAATCTGCACCAGCTCACCGACTCTTAGATGTAGGAGTGTCTGAACACTGATGTGGCTACCTCCAGTATCTTGTCCAGTCACAGTGTTACTGGTGCTGGTGGAGGTGGTACATGGCTGTAGGTACGGTTCGGTCTCAGGGGACCCGTTTTTGATCGGTGAGCTCGTACACACAGTTTTCCTGCACGAATTATTTGCATCTACACCAAAGACACATACCGCACTTCATCATGCCCACTTCATAGCACTTGCGCAGGCGGCAGGCCTGGCAGCTCTTGCGCCGGTTCTTGTCTATGGTGCACTGGTTGGTGGCTGGGCATATGTAGTCATTGTGTCCTGAAACAGACGGAGAGCGTTAGACTCCTCAGCTTCACTAGTTAATCTACTGCAGGTGGAGTCCATCTGTTTCTCCTCCATCCTGTTCTTCAATGGTCAGGACCCCCACAGGACCACCACAGAGCAGGTATGATGTGGGTGGTGGATCATTCTCAGCACTGCAGGGACACTGACGTGGTGGTGGTGTGTTAGTGTGTGTGGTGTGTGTGCTGTGGTGCCTGTGAGTGGATCAGACCAGCAGTGCTGCTGGAGTGTTGAGGACACTGTGTCCACTCACTGTCCACTCTATTAGACACATTTTTTTTTTTTTTTCCTACCTTGTGGTGTCCTGGTTCCACCTTGTAGATGGACAGTCAGAGACGATAGCTCATCTGCTGCTGCACAGTGCAGTGTTGGTCATCCTCTAGTCCTTCATCATTGGACACAGGACGCTGCCCCACAGGACGCTGCCCCACACGACACGGCCCACAGGAAACCACCTACCACCTGGCTGGATAGTTCTGGTTGGTGGACGATTCTCAATCCAGTAGTGACACTGAGGTGTCCAGCAGCACTGCTGTGCCTGATCCACTCACACCAGCACCACCCACACTAACACACCACCACGTCAGTGTCACTGCAGTGCTGAGATTTAAAACATCATGGAGTTTCTGCCCATCATTAAGTCATAAGAAGTAAACTACGGTGCCATCATCTCTGGTCCTACGCCACATAAACTCCTCTCTGTTCGCGTGTTTACGGCTTTGTTTGTGCGGGGTTAAAGTGCAGGCTGCAGGTTTATTTGGCTTCCGTGTGCGGCTGATGTCCGCACACTGATGAGTTTATTACTGTAATATTTGGTTATTCATTATTAGAGTTCTCAACACTGCTTCACTTACAATGCATGTTTCTCTTTAGACTATATTAGGGTATATATTATTTAATACAACAAACATTAAAATATTAACATTAAAATATTGTATAAAATTAATTAGAATGATTGTACAAGTAACTACAGACTACTAAAATAACCTCGGTCTCGGTCTAGTCTCAGTCACTCCCGGTCTCGGTCTCGGTCTAGTCTCAGTCACTCCTGGTCTCGGTCTCGGTCTAGTCTCAGTCACTCCCGGTCTCGGTCTCGGTCTAGTCTCAGTCACTCCTGGTCTCGGTCTCGGTCTAGTCTCAGTCACTCCTGGTCTCGGTCTCGGTCTAGTCTCAGTCACTCCCGGTCTCGGTCTCGGTCTAGTCTCAGTCACTCCCGGTCTCGGTCTCGGTCTAGTCTCAGTCACTCCCGGTCTCGGTCTCGGTCTAGTCTCAGTCACTCCCGGTCTCGGTCTTGTCTCCGTCACTCCTGGTCTCTGTCTCAGTCTTCTCTCAGTCACTCCCGGTCTCGGTCTCAGTCTCGGTCTAGTCTCAGTCACTCCTGGTCTCGGTCTCGGTCTAGTCTCAGTCACTCCTGGTCTCTGTCTCAGTCTTCTCTCAGTCACTACCGGTCTTGACTCAGACCTGGATCTTGGGGTCTTGACTCCGGCACTAGCTGAAGGTCACGCTATCTCTGTTTTCCTAATTAAGGAGGAGCTGGAAATCACAACATAACACACGCGGGCTGTAACGCTCAGGAGAGAACAAAGTGCACTGACCTTGGCTCCTGTAGGATTTGTGAAAGGAGCCTGTGTGTGTGTGTGGTTGTGTGTTTGTGTGTGCAGGGTCTGAATGAGCGAGGGCTGGGGGTGCTGTTATGTGGTGTAACAGAACCACATGATCTAATTCAGCCCCGTTAATCCATGAAGAGGAGGAAGGATGCTGTCTCTGAGAGGCTCATCGGTGAGAGGAGATAAGGAGCTGTTACCTTGGACTGATGAAACCTGTGCACAGAACTCTGTGGAGTAGCCTGTCCTGAACAACATCACTGGCTTGCTTTCACACATTAGAACTCCATCCGAGCTGTGAATCCAGTTTCTGTGTGCAGCTGTTCAAAATGATAGCCTCGTCCACTCATCGCTCTTCATTACCTTCATCCTCTAACAACCCATCTCAGCACTCGCTGGGCGGACCACCCTGGACAGGCCGGCAGTCTATCACAGCGCAGACGTGCACACACTCACAGCTAGGGGCATTTTAGTGTCTCCAGTTCACCTCCAGAGAACCCAGAGGAATCCCACACAGACACGGGGAGAACATGCAAGCTCCACACAGATTGGAGCCCAGATACCATCACTGCTGTGAAGCAACAGCGCTACCCACCGCACCACCCAGCATCAAATATCTGAATCGGTAAAGGACGGCTCTATTCTGTCCACATAATTCTTTCCCTGCCATCACAAAATGCGATACGCTGAAGCCCACACGCAGTGCTGGAAGTGGAGATCACTGGATGTGAACCTGACTTCAGGAGGAACATCAGACTCCCAGGCCCAAAAACAGACTTCACACTTCTCCAAATTTACCAAGCCCGCAGAGCAAGTGTTCCAGTTCCCTCCAGGAGTTAGCTTGTTCTCCCCATACCTGCTTGGGTGTCCTCCTCCAGGTGTTCCAGTTTCCAAGACATACAGATAAGATGAGCAGGAGGTGAAACACTGAAGCCCTGGATGTGAGTGAATGTGTGAGCGTGTGCGTCTGTGTGTCTGCCCTGTGATGGACTGGTGACCTGTCCAGGGTGTTTCCTGCCCTCCGCCCACTGAGATAGGCTCCAGCACCCCCCACAACCCAGAAGCATAAGCGGCTTAGAAGAACGAAGAACGGTGAGTGAAGAAACCCTTTGTCTCGGGAGCTTACATCAGACACACCACACACGTCACCAAGTGCTCTTCAGCAGCGCCCATCTCGCACCTCGAGCCTCTGCATCCGCGGCGAGAAGCAGCCCCTGCTGGCAAGCTGTAGTAACCATGTAGCCTCCACAATCCCGGTTCCATCCTACACAGCCTGTACCCTGGCCTCATTAAGCCCACAGCTGTACAATCAGGAACACCTGAAGCCCGGACGGTTCACGCTCTACTACAGCGATAGAGGTCAGCAAACACTGGCAGCATTACCAGTCAGAGTTCAACAGCAGCTTCAGAGCGACGGAGACGCATACAGAACCTTCCTGAGCGTGTGCAGGCGGCGTTACCTTGAATGCTCCTCTTGAAGAAAGCCTTGCAGCCTTCGCAGGACCACACGCCGTAGTGATACCCCGAAGCATAATCGCTACACACCACGCAGAAATGCAGGTCGGATTTGGTCATTACAGCTGAGGAGGAGAAGGAGGAGGAGGAGGAGGAGTTCAGGCCTTCATCAGCGTCATCCATCTGCTTCCCGAACAACTTCACGTGAGACAGTAAAGAACTGAAAAGAGACAGACAGGTGACTCTGAGGGTTCATCTGTTTTGCCAGTGTTAAGCTGTTAACATTAGCAAGCTAGTAAACGCAGCTGGTCAAAGTGTTAGCCTCGAGAAACTCATGTCTGTTGTTTGTGGGCTCGGGAAACAGACAAAACTAAACACTACCCAACCTACACCAGCTGCGTTTGATGTTTCATGAACCGGGTTTCTATTGAGCTGCCCGACACTTCACATGCCACTTAAGTGCATCAGTTTAATCAGTTTTAAACAACTGCTGCTTCAGAGTTTCACCATGCCCTAACCCAGTCTAAAGCCGTCTTCACACTGAAGGTGGAGTGCACTACACACAACTGGCGAAGTGAGTCAGTTGGGCACGGAAATGGGCAGCACTCCTTCATAAGTCTAGTCTTTCAGATAGGGACACTACTGGACACACCTAGTGCTCCCCTACTGGCCGCAGCGACCCTGCGTATGACTCCAGAGTCCAGAGAGTCAACGCCTGTGCTCCACACCCCATAAGCCTTGGTCCCGTGTTTACGAGTGAGGGCAGCTTAAGGATCAAACCAGTGCGTGCTCACCTGCTGCGGCCCACTGCTTGCGGTTTGGTCTCTGCCCAGGTGGTGTGCGTCTCTCCGTACACCAGGTGTGGTGGGCAGTGCAGGGCGTGTGACTGTGCGCTGTGAGAGGGCCAGAAGAGTGAGGGACTGAGGGCGGGTCCCACTATGGGGCTGTCCGAGACAGGGGCTCCAAGGGCCAGCGATCCGGTGGCGAACTCGGCATCAGCGAACGGAGACGGGATACACACGGGTCCCCGGTCCATGGCCAGTGAGGAGGGGTAGAGCGCGGAAAACAGCGCAGGGGGTTCGTCCCGCTCAGACAACTTCGCTTGCTGCAGAATGGGTGGCATGGGTTCACCAGCGGCAGGGCCAGGAGGGGAGCTCATCATGGGGGACGGAAATCAGGCCGAATCCACAGTTAGGTGGCAGCATCCATCACAGGCCTCATCAGAGAGAATCCTGGGGGACCAAAAAAGAGAAGAACTGGCACACAAGTACAGGCAGCGGTCAAACGTTTAGAGACGACGGAACGCATTTTAGAGTTTTGACTATTAGGTAAACACTGTGCTTCCGCCCGGTTAAGTGTTCATTCATCATCATCAGGAAAACAGCCGCACACAGAAGGAGGTCTAACCCTAACCCTAACCCTAGATAAATTTAGACTGATATGATCAATATTTATTGAGCTACACATACAGAAGTCTGTCTCTCAGTATGGCGTCGGGCCGCCGTGTTCGCTAACCCAACACGCCAGACGTCTCGGTATGGAGCTGTAGAGGTTCCTGATGGAGTCCTGTGATAATCCATCCCATGCAGCTTGAACATCCTCACACAGTTCCTGCAGATGGTGCGGTAGGGGTGGAGGTGGAGGGACACCAGGCCTTCTGGACGTGTGACACCAGACCGTCCATCTCTGTGCTGACCACGGTGCCTCCACACACGGATTCGTTGGGCGTCTCCACCAAGACTAAAGCGGGACTCGTCACTGAAGATGACCCGCTGCCATTCTGAGTCCCTCCATGACAGTCTGGTACGACACCACTGCAGTCTTTGGTGACGGTGACGTGGTGTTAAGGACAGTCGTGGTAACGGTCTGTGTATGTAGTCCTGCGTGGTGCAGCCGTCTGCCGATGGTGCTGCACTAACAGGAGGACTCATGGAGGACACCACTGCTCGCTGGAGGTCTGTAATGGTGGTGTTGGGTCAGTCAGGTACAGAGATAAGACCCGTCCATGTTTACGTCTCATGTGCAGCCGAGTGTAAACCTGACTCATTAGCATGTCTCACAATGTCAGACCCACACACCAAGTTTCTGGGTGCAGCTGTTCCATGGATGATGAGTGACTAAAAACATCAGACCAGAGCTCATTTACATATCTCATTTATAAAGCACAGCTTAATGGAGTTATGTAATAACTAAAGTACAAAGACCACGCCCCCACACTGTCAACCAACTCCTCCTCTCCATCAGTATGTGCCCTGTTAGCTGCTCCTCTAACTCATGCTTGGTGTTTGCTCAGCAAGGGGGGCTTCCAGTCTCACTAACTGAAGTCACCCAGAGCTCCAGCTGAAGCTTCTCAGAGCTCCCCTTCCTTTCCTCAGCCCACAAAGAGCGTGGTCTGCGCTTGGCTGATTAAAGTTTGGTTGAAGGAGTGGCTGGGGATGGTCAGACGGGGTTGTAAAAATGGATCTTACATCTTTCAGTACACAAACCCACATAAACACAAAACCTGCCCTGGCGTGTCCAGGCGGTGCGCTGCCCTCAGCCTGCGTGTCCAGGACGTAGCTGCATGTTTGGGTCACATTTTGTTGGAGAGCACCAAGACTCCTCCCTGGAGGAGCAATAACCCAGCCAACAGGACACACGAGCATCATCCTGCCAATAACCGAGGGAAGAACCGGTAAGTCCTTTTTATGTGTCTGCACTGAACAGAACCGAGCCTGGGTCGTCGTATACTCCAAACAGCATCTGTATGAGGTTACGCTGCTCTCTCCTGCAAAACCATCCCACTGAACTCGACAGCTTAACTGGTCCAGGACGGGCTTATTTCACCGAGCTGACAGCTCCAACAGGTTTGGATCCGGATCCACTCAAACTACTCCACTCTTACGGGAAGCGTTTCTGAAGACTTAAGTGCTCAATGAAGAAATCACATGTAGACAGACAAGCCCCTCCCACCACTGGCCCCAACCCCCCCAGTCTCCCCGAAACCACCAACCCCCCCGTCCCCTCCATATCTCAAACGTACTCAATCAACCGAGACGTGTGAGGTGTATGAAGTTAGCTCCTTAGGTGTTGCACTGGAGCTACACCATCACACACTAGGGTGGCCACTTCCATAACCCCCAAAAGGATGACATCATAAGGAGGGGGCGGGTTGGTACCGAGTGGGCGTGATACCAGAACCGAATTAAAACCATATCCTAACCTATATAACACAGACATGATGCTTTACTCACCTGACTGGGTGGAAAGGAGGACATTCGTGAGTCAGACGGAGCTACTAACTGACTAGCAGACGAGACTAGAGGGCTGACCTACGGTTAGCTGGTAGGCGAGTCACAATGTCACATGACCTTGTTAAACCAATGAAAAGCAAGGCATGTCTTGACATGCACATGAGCCAGTGGAACACATAATCTTGTTGCTGAGTGTTTTAAAGAGTTCATCCCGAATAGAGGTCTAACAGGAATCCGTCCAGGTACTGCGCAGGAAGGAGGACTGGGACGATCCGGTCTAAAACCGGACCCCTACCACACACCACGAGGGGGTGATTAAATCCGCACATCTTACAACTTTACTAGCGGCCCATCTGGTGTAGTTTGTGTGTGAGGCTTTAGGGATGCGGTTTAACATGTTGCTAGCACGGCCGCTAAGGTGTTGCTAAAAATGAATGGGAGTCTATGGGAGAAAGGAAGGATGTATAAACGACACAGAGAGGAGTGCAGGTCAGTTCGTCTGTGGATTAGAGTTGGAGGATGTGCCCGGAGTGAGCGATAGGAGGTTAAAGGAACCAGTAGGGTTCGACTAGGAGTGAAAATGAATGGGACTGTATGCAAACTCCCCATTCCTGATCAGACTGAACATTCCGGAGTCGGAATGGGGTAGATACTGTGAGTTATAGAAGAAGGACATACGGTCAGATTACGATCCGTGATGGGAAACCCAGCATAGCTGATCACCTGCAAAGCCAGCCTGAACCTTCATGGAATTCAGGCTGGTGTAATCCGTGTTCAGCAGTGGGAAGGTGATGGATATGGACCACTATGAAAAGGGATCACTGTGATCACGGTAAATCCGTTCCCCCCCATAAGTTTACCCCATTATCCCATCGATACGAGACGGAGAGATCCAGAACCTGAAACGCTCTCTCTCTGTGTTAAAGGTCAGACGGCATGTTTTGCGTAACAGTGTCAATAGTGACACGCAGACCGCGACTCTCAACACAGCCAGAGTCAACACAGGACTCAGAGGACAGCCCGAACCCGACTGATCCGGCTGATCTGACTTCACACGCCATGAGCTACAGGTGGGAACACTCACGGCTGTCAGGGAATTTAAGCAGACCTGTCACCAAGCAGTCCCAGCCTTCTCCCTCACGCCAAAAAGAAGCCAGATAGGACAGGCCTGGGCTTCTGATAGGCCGCTTTCGGTTCCTGGCATGCTGGTCAACCCACACGGCTGAGGGACCAGCGTAGCTCGCCTCCAAATGTACTGATATGTCGTACACTCTGGACCGGAAAACAAAGCTGGACGTATCGTAACGCAGGATCCCGACCATACCGAGGTCCAAGCAGTACTGTACCAGAGGCTGTGCTCGCCATCACTCTGATTCAAAGGTGAAATGAATTAGAGTTATTACCGCCGGTGAAGAGGAATAGATCTGCAGCAATCAGTCTCCCGCCGCGCCATAATTACACCCATTCTCTTCCTTCTGGTACCCAGCTGTGGTCAGGGCTGAGGAACGCCCCTCGCCTTTCAGAAGGAAACCTTGGAATCTTGGAAAAGGGAATTATACGCACACTCATCCGCAGAAGAATAACTGTACCAACAGCTGCACCCTGAGGGACCAACCCACCGGAACTAAACCTGGTGTGCAGGTTAGACACGGTGATGAGGTTTTTACTCCACATGTGCGGCCGGTGTGGAACTGGAATCACTAGCAGGTCTCACAACGCCAAACCTCCAAATCAAGTTTCACTCCGGTCGGCCGATTCACAGACATGAGGAGGCACAGCGAACATGAGGAGGCACAGCGAACATGAGGAGGCACAGCGAACATGGGGAGGCACAGCGAACATGAGGAGGCACAGCGAACATGGGGAGGCACAGCGAACATGAGGAGGCACAGCGAACATGAGGAGGCACAGCGAACATGAGGAGGCACAGCGAACATGAGGAGGCACAGCGAACATGGGGAGGCACAGCGAACATGAGGAGGCACAGCGAACATGAGGAGGCACAGCGAACATGAGGAGGCACAGCGAACATGAGGAGGCACAGTGAACATGAGGAGGCACAGCGAACATGAGGAGGCACAGCGAACATGAGGAGGCACAGTGAACATGGGGAGGCACAGCGAACATGGGGAGGCACAGCGAACATGAGGAGGTACAGCGAACATGAGGAGGCACAGCGAACATGGGGAGGCACAGCGAACATGGGGAGGCACAGCGAACATGAGGAGGCACAGCGAACATGGGGAGGCACAGCGAACATGGGGAGGCACAGCGAACATGGGGAGGCACAGCGAACATGGGGAGGCACAGCGGACATGAGGAGGTACAGCGAACATG